>NW_022261338.1:218868-251206 GCF_009602425.1 Actinia tenebrosa | reverse complement strand
CTGTGATTGGCTAATTTTGACAGTTCTTTGACAGCCACTGTGAAAGAATGCTTGCTATTGGTCAAAACTTTTGACATTTACTTATAAATGACTTTTTTAGCTAAGTCGAAAAGAGTTTGAGTCAGAACTCAAAGGTTCTAAAAAACGAAGCTTACTAATAAGTTCAGCTAAGAAAAGCAATGTCAATTTCGCTTGACAACATAGACATTCACGTTCTGGATGGAGCAGCCATTGAAGATCGACGCTGGAATGGAGTTAATGGCCATCTCAGACTGTACAAGCTCATTCAAGTCTTTTTCTTCGCAAGTTGCAAAGCGAGATGAATTTTTCACGTCTTCCTCTATCTTTTCTGCCTCCAGAACTAAATATTCGTCGGCAAGACTATCAGCAAGATTAATTTCAAAGTTTGGTTCCTCTTCTGGTTCCATTGTCGACTTTTATTAGCAAAATAAATTCGCAAAATCACAGTCCTTACGATAAAATCCTACCGGCGAGTCTTGTTTTCAAAAACATTACGTCATCCATGTGTCTGTCCTCTTAGTGATCATAGCTCTCAGCCAATCAGAATGTGTTATTTACGTGAGTTGTTGTAAAAATCTACAATTGAGATACCTAATCTTCTAATATTAAGATGATTGATTTCTTAATATAAGAGAATCGATATATCAAACTTAGATATTTAAGTCTCTTGTATTGAGAGTTTTACATTCCTCATTTTGATAAATTCCAGAATTTGAAATAAGAGCTTCTTACTTCTTATCTGGGGACCTTAAAATAAGAGTTTTCTTCTTAATTTAAGAAATCAAACTTTTAGAGTGTCATCAGCAATTGCACATCATAAATATTTATTATAGCTTAATTTATGCTAGTTTTGACTGCCAAATAGCAAATACAAGTCGGCGCACGGCTACCATACGAATAGCCACTGCGATAAACCAAACATCAAATAGAGCTAAACGTTTTTCAGGTTAAGAATGAATGATCGGCACTTTGAAACAACGGCCGCAGCACATCAGTGGCAGCATTCAGAGCAGCCACAGCCTATTTGTGTGCCCATCTACGCATCATCAACATTCAAGACTGGAACGGTTGAGCATGCATGTGGTCTGGCTGAAAGCAAGGTATGCTTTAGATAGATCCATGATGTTAATGAAACTTTTATCGAACCATGTGCTGATCATAGTCAGGGCATGGCTAACTCTCAGATGGAACCCTGAAACAACCTCTGGGCTGATCATATATAGTCTGCAGGGCATGGCTTCTCTTAGATCAATTTGGAATTTATCGTGCAGAAAAAACTTTGGGTGTGTCGTTCCAGGTAAAAAGGCTGAGGGCAATCTACAGGGTTCTAACTGGTTTTAGGCCACTTTGAACTAACAGGTTACGTGACCGTATTCCTCTTAAAACGAGCAGCTCTGTTAAAACCGACACCAGAAATAAATAGAACACTTCAATGTTATTTAGTGAGAAGCACTATCATATGGAGGGGGGGGGGGGGGGGGGGGGGGCACGTGCCTTCCCAAAAAAAGTTTGCTCTAGGCATTTGGCATACAAATGGTACATTGTCCCCCCCTCCTCCTATAATTGAGATCTTGCTATGCCCAGTTGGTGAGAAGGTGAAGTTTTATGTTATACCATGTGAACAGATTGGTTGCCTACTTTCTTTTGTGAATTTGCGTGACCATATATAACCACTAATATGTTTGTCTATACTTTCCTTGGTTGGGAATAACTCGACCCTGCGAGCAGAGTCTCCTTTTTAACTCCTCTATGGGCAAGAGAAGGAGTTAAAAGGAGACTCTGCTCACAGGGTCGAGTTATTCCTGTCATGTTATTACGTAATGATCATTATTGACATGCCTCTCCAAAGTATACAATTTACATGGAAATATATTAAAAATTTTAAATCAAGTTTTTTTCATTTACTTCTTGGAAAAAATTGGTATCAAAGAGATAAAGGCTGGATGCTGGAGTGTCTGCATTTGGAAAATTGTTTGTTTTGTTTTTTGTTTTCTTTTAAAGTAAGGAAAAGTTGAAAAACTGCAACATAACAGGAACTTTCCCAAAATATTTGAAAAATAATGCAAGGCAGGTACATGATATATAATTATAAGCCTAACTTATTCTTATTTTAAGGATGAAGGATATTTCTACACGCGATGGAATAATCCTACAGTAGAAGCAGCAGCACAAGCATTGAATAAACTTGAGGGTGGAGCAGGGACAATGATGTTCTCTTCAGGAATGGCTGCTATTTCTACGGCTTTGCTAGCTACTCTTCATGCTGGTGATCATGTGGTAGCGTAATTTTTTCATAATCATTTGATGTCAAGGATAATGTGTAGTTCTAGAAATTATCCATACCCCCACCCCCCATAGAGGAATTTGGAATTTGGGGGGGTGGGGGTTCAGAGGGAAAAAAAACAATAATTACAGAATTTATATGGAAGAAAATTGAAATTCCCGGGAATAGGGGGGAGTACGTCTGCTCAGTGGGGGTAATGGATAATTCCTGGAACTACACAATATATAATGATCAAACTTTAATTTTTGTCCCAAGGTGGATTGAAGGCAGTGCCAGGGGGGTACGATTGAAAATAGGGGGGATGTTTGTCGAACCTTTTAGGTACTTATGTATTTGGTACAACTTCAGGGGTGTCACAAATCTAAATTTATTAGACCACTTAATAATTTCCCCTGCCAAAATGGCTGTATCAAGCATCTATGGCTGGTCAGAGTTGTTAATGTTCCATGTTTATAGAAACTTCAGAGCTCTCTCTCTTGTGCAAATTACGATACTTCCTCTATTAACAGGGCTGTAATTAGGGGGGAGCACAGGGTGCACGTGCACCCCCCCCATAAAAGCTTAAGGTCCGCTCATCCATCTCCTTTTTTTTGGTTCTGCTTTCTTTTGGTTACTTTTTTTTTTTTTTTGGTTCTGCAAATTATTGCCTGTGCACCTCCCTGCAAGATCCCTAGTTACACCACTGAGTTGGTAATAAAAAACAAACAATGGTCTGATTTTATTCGATGTGCACCCTCCCTGTAAAAGTCCTGGTTAGGGCGGTGATTAAGCCCAAGCTTCTGTTAAACCCCCCTTCTATAATAAGCCCTCAGTCTGAGGTGCCAAAAATTATATAAGTTTCCAGCCTTATAAGAGGGTGCCAATTGGGTTAGTATAGTTAACTGGCAATTGGCCAAAAAAAATAGTAGTTAACTGACAAATAACCTAAAATTATTAGTTAACAGTTAACTGATATTTTATTGCTTTGGTCAATATTATGGCCAGCGCTTGTAAAATTATTATCAGTTAACAGACAATAATTGTCTGTTAACTGATAATAATTTTACAAGCGCTGGCCATAATATTGACCTAAAAATTAGTAAACTGACAATCCGGTATCCCTATCCACACCCCCAGGACATTAAGCAAGGTTGTGGTCCTTTTCCCTTGGAAGGCCTTTGAAAGTCATTTCACCAATTGAGATTATGAATAAAGAAAATATTTTTCCTTCGTACTAGGTGGCACCCAAAGTTGTATACAGTGGAACTCTACATCTGATAAAGAATTTGCTGCCAATGTATGGCATAGAAGTTAGCTTGATAGATGCAGGGAAGACTGCGGATATTATTCAAGCCTACAAAGATGCTGTTAAAGAAAATACTAAGGTATGTGTACATGTAATATTTAAATAACATCGTTTGCACCTACACAGGAACACCAGACAATAAAACATATTCTTAACTATTTTCTGTAACTCATGTATATTTGCAGGGGTGGCAGAAGCTAAAAATCTTTGGGGGGCACTGCAAAAATCTTTGGGTGGGGGGGCAGTGAAGATTATATTTAACGCTATGTGATAATGACTATGTTTTGCTTGATTGCGAATGCATGCGCCGTAAAAAAATGATTAAGAACCCCTCCACTTCTCTTGTATGTATTCCACCCCCTCCTGTTTTCTGAGACCATTGATAGTTTAGTCTGCTTGAATTAATTTTCCTCTTCAGGTTTTATATGGTGAGACACCTTGTAACCCAATGATGACTATTCTTGACCTAGAGGAATTTGGCCGGCTGGGAAAAAGCTTTGGGAGAAATATTGTAACCATGGTAGATAGCACTTTTGCATCTCCATTCATTCAGAATCCAGTCCGACATGGAGTGGATGTAGTCATTCATAGCTGGTAATAATTTTTAAGTTCACAAGTATTTAAAATATGTCAACCATCAAGGACTTACTTGTTGTCTTTCATTCTGAGTCTTGTACATACAGTAAAAAATTGAGATTTCTGGTCAAGATGCGCATATATAAGAACTTTGATATTCAAACTCGTTATTGAGTACTGCAGGGCACTTTTTGGATGATTGTGAGGAGGATGGGAAATCAATGATAAGATATGATTATATTCTGCTATTGACTGATACTGGATGGAGGATTGTGAAAGGGACTACAGGTAACAGTCTAGATTATCATCTTTTACATAAAGATCAAACTGCAGATCCAGTGATGTAGCAGTATGCAAAGCACCTCTTTCTTTCTAGTAGAACTTTTAATTTCAGTGTTTAATTTTCAGCTCAAAGTACATTGGTGGTCACAGTGACATCATAGCAGGTGCTATTACAGCTGCTACTCCTGAACTTGCACATAAGATTCATGATACACAAAAGATTTTGGGTGGGTGCCTGGTAAGTGCCTTTATATAATCATAATCATAATCATAATCATAATCATAATCATAATCATAATCATAATCATAATGAGTGAACGAGTGAATGAGTGAACGAGTGAATGAGTGAATGAGAGAATGAGTGAGAGCTAGAGAAGCATTGAACAATTTTTAAGTGTGGAGTGAAGTCTGAGGCTCTAGGAAAGAGCGGTTATAGGATGGGTAGAGCATCGGGCTTGGAGAATAGAAGACATGTATGAGGGTACAGATTATGAAGTATTTTATAGGTCAGAAGTAGAATCTTAAAAATTGACTGGGATTTAATAGGTACCAATGAACAGCCTTAAGTGAAGGAGTAGCGTGTTCATTACAGCGAGTCCCCGTTATTAGATGGCATAGGCTGCAGAATTTTGAACATGCTGCAGCTTAGAGAGATATCTTTGTTGTCTGATTAAAAAAATCTTTGATAAACAAACTTAACCAGCAGTACTCTAGTATATCATTCTGCAAGTTAAAATAGAAGCTTTGCACCATCACATGATGACAGGAGGCAGTAATAAGTGAATCTTGTTTAATCTGCTTTACATGAGAAAGAATTCAGTTTCCAAGGGGAAAAGAATACACTTGAATAAATCCATCGTTGTGCTTCCTGTGTCATGGCTGTCATCATGCAAGGGTGCAAAGCCTCTAGACTGGTACCATATAATTTTTTTTTTCAATTTCAGTCTCCTTTCGATGGTTTTCTGTTACTGCGTGGTATCAAAACCCTGCATGTTCGTATGGAGAGACACTCTGCTAATGCCATGGATATAGCATCATTCCTTCAAAACCATCCAAAGGTTGTTTGCAAGCTTCAATAATAAACTAATGCTTATTTAGCTTTTTTATCATAATGTAGGCAACTAAGGTTCTAGCTTGCAATTGGGCACTCAATCTGTCTTAATTTGCACATCATGTTTTTGGTCAACAATTTTGCCCTTTATAGATAAAATAATAAATTTTTTTCTGGATAACGTCACTCAAGTTTTTGAAAATTCGAGTTCAGAAGCAACAAGGATTTTTTTAAAAACCTTTAGAAAACTCATTAGTAATTCATGAGGAAAACACAATGGAAATCATGACCATGGAGGTGATTTTATATCTCATATAGATTCGTCTTCATTTGCATAAACTTTAACTTGGATTTTCTCTATCAAACTTGGTTCATTTCGTAAAGAATTCAGTACAATATGAGAACATACATCATGAGTTTTCTAAGCCGTTCAATAAACTCGCAGATCGTGTTTTATCGGGTCTAAAACCACTCGGCTACGCCTCGTGTTTTATACGCGATAAAACACTCCTGCTCGTTTATTAAACAGTACTTAAAGCACCTGTGAAACTAATTATTCATTTTAATGGCCCCATATACTTATTTCCAGGTAACCACTGTGCATTATCCTGGTTTGTCGACTCATCCTCATCACAGTTTGGCGAAGAAGCAGATGAAACATTTTGGTGGCATGTTGTGTTTTGAAGTCAAAGGTGGATTAGCTGAAGCTACCACATTTGTTGAGGTAATGACATTTAACAGATTCCTAGACATCTGCAATAATGAAGTGATTCCAATTTATTGCAATATTTGTATTGATTCTCTGTTTATAAATAAATAGAGTCTGAAGGTAATTAAACTTGCTGTATCACTTGGAGGGACAGACAGTCTTGCTGAAGTGGTGTCTGTTATGACGCATACTGACAAATATATGACGCCAGAAATGAAAGAAGAGGGAGGAATTAAAGACTCTCTTGTCAGAATAAGGTGAGCTATGATGCTAATATCTGCAACCTTAATGTTTAGTAGTTCCAAACATTATACAAGCTCAGTAGTTGTAAACTGTTTGTTGAAATTTGGTTTTTCACTGCTGTGTTTGCTTTTTCATTTTTGGTCTTATGTACCCCCTCCCACCTAATTGGCACATTTTTTGGTTGGGGAGAAAAACCTCTGCTCGCAGGGTACGGCAGCAAGTATGAGAAAGAGGGTGCTGAAAACATTATTTGACGTCAGACAATTCTTACCAAGCCGACTATGTGAAACACAAGGAGGTCTCAATAAACAGTTTCGGTAAATGCTATTTCATGCATTCTGGGGAAGGTTTGAGCAAGAAAAGGTGCGTTCCAAGAAAATGGATCCCAAACTAAAAGGGAAGTGTTGTCCCATCAGACCCTCACCTAAATCTTATAAGATAAAATTTTGAACAGTTTTTCCTTTGCCTTCTAGTATTGGGCTTGAACATGTTGATGATCTTAAAAAGGACATTCAACAAGCTTTGGAGAAGATTCCCTGATCTTTCCAATCCTTGAAAGGGACCAAAGAATGATAACTGCTGCATTCAACAAAAATTACTGAAGCATACTAAAATCTTACTTGAACTTTGCTAAAATCAATATTTCAAAATTTTCAGGGGAAGGAATTTTAAACACTGTGTAAAAATATTTACTGCAGATGTACTAAATGGTTTGACATTATTCCTTTGTGGGAGTAAATGAAGAAATAGAAAATGTGCGCGCATGCTATGCGCTGTCATAAAGCATGCAGGGGTTGGCAGAACACGAGAGAAGTGTTAGGAGAAGCACGACAGGTAGCGGAGTGCTTCTGGACACTTCTCAAGTGTTCTGCCAACCCCTGCATGCTTTATGACTGCACACAGCACAGCAAGATAGTTTTTTATTTCTTTTATAAAATACAAATTACAATAATAGATAGGAATGAAGCACCGGAAAGTGCACACGCGTGCAATGTGCTCTCATAAAGCACGCGCTCCAAACCAATCAGAGTGCGACATTCATAACAGTTATTTTATGAAATATTTTAACCACTTCAATTAGATTGAACAGGTAATCATAGGAAATATCTGAGAGACATGAATGAAAAACATGTAAAACCCATTTATTAAAAACGATTTAATAGTTGAATTTCTGATTAAAATATCTACAAATTTACATCAATATTTAAGAGATTTAGTTTATTTAATCTACTCATAAATATGAAGCTGTAAAAAATTGAGGTAATTTCATGGAAGAAATAATTATTAATGTTATTTAAAAATGACAACAAAAAGGAGGGTGGAATGGAATTTTTTAATATAGTTTTATATAAAAATTAATTTGTAATGTTCTTCATATTCTAGATCTCTTAACTTATGATCTTAAATACTAGAAAACTACTATTGCTTGGTACTTATAATTCACCCTTTTTTAAATATTTATTTATGCAATGAAAGAGTAAGACTAAAGTTTAATATTAAGCACGTAAAATGTTAATGGTGTGACTGATGATATGAATAAAGTGTGTCCCTTTACTCATTTTATGGTTAAACTCTTCCAATTGTTTAAAGGTTGTCAGCTAATATCCATACATTTTGCACTTGTTGACATCTTTGTCAGCACATTCTCTTGTTTTATCAAAGTATATAAAATAACCATCTTTTCTTTGGAGCTTTTTAACATAATTGTTGTGAGGCCAGCGATCCTGCAGAGAGATTGAAAACTTTATAAAGCAGATAAAAAGATTTGTACATGATTTTTGGAATCAATTTAACATAAGTCCTAAGGGTTTATGATTATGGCCTCTTCAAAGGAATCTAGATCACCAAAATGGAAATTAACTGAAGAAAGGCTTCCTGTGAAAATGATCTACAAGAAACCACCTCTCACTAGGATATCTCTACAGGAGCCCTTTCTGTGRCAAAGGTGAGAGTTTCCAGTAGATTAGAGGCTAGTTAATTAACCTTTTCGGCTCTAGCTTGGATTGTGTTACGATCACCAAAAAGTTCGGACATTGTTCTCGGATTCCCATACAAATTCACTGACTTTAAAGAGAAAATTTAGGTAGATTGCTTTAGTTAGCTATCTTAACAGCAGTAAGAAAAGCTTCAATCAAGCTAGAAAAATGATTATTTACTTGTATTTAGAGAACTAACTAAACATTAACCAAGTAAATAGTTCATTCAGAGTCAGTACATTTGTACGGAAATTCGAGAACAATGTCTGATTTTTTTTGGTGACCATAACACAATATAAAAGAATTTAAAGCCCCGTGATGGCTAGCACCGAAAAGGTGAATTGAATGATTTCTCAAATAAGCATTTGTTTTGCAAGTTGTTTTACTGCAACTTTCATAAACATGTGAACTCTGCCACTGAGTCAATATATATATATATATACGCATACTTCCCAGTGGAGCATAATACGACACGAGCAATGTCACTAACACAAGGTTTCCAAGGCAACATAGTTATCGAAAATACTTGGCCAGCTCAGTCTGCCATTGCTAGAAAGTGTCCTCTCCTTTATCATAACTAGCTAGAAGTGTGTGATGCAACTCAAAAGGACTCTAAATTAACAGAGATGGCATAYATAGGAGACAAGGCCATGATTACTAGCTGAATAATACATTATCTGAAGGGTTGTCTTTACTCTTAGACTAGTAAATATTTACAATAAATCAGGCCAAGGAATCAATTCCAAGTTGTTTTTTAAGAGTAATTAATACATAATAGCTTATGTTTTTGTTTTTCATGTATTTTGAAAAGGAATAAAAGGGAATTCTTATCATTTGTTTCTTTCAATTTTCACTGAATGGCAGTTACTAAACTTAGTAGGCAAATAAGAAAAGGTTTTCTTTCGATTATCATTTTAAAAGCATCATAATTGTAATAGATATTGGCCAAAAGAAAGTAAATAAATGAAAATGTTCCACTTTATATTTATATCCCCATGAGCTCACAAGCATTAAGCTTAAACTTTATACTTACAGCAGACCTTCCTTTTACTACTTCATATTCTACTTCGTCTCTGTATCCAGCTATTTGAAATCTATAAGCTAAAAAGGGAAAAACAATATGAGCTTTATTTATTCAATCCTTCTAGGGCCTTATATGTTATGGGCCAAAAATTCAAATGGCCTAATTTAATCTTTGACAACAGCTGTTAAGTTTTCCAGTTCACCAAGAAGCTTACAATTACAGTTTTGCTTCTTTTACCTTCTTCAACTTCTTCTGACCAGTGTTTAGGTCTTGATACAGATTTGGGTTTTGCTTGTGTTACTGCTGCTGCCATCCTGTATCGACAGGAAGAAATAAGGAAAAAATCAGAAATAAAAGCAAGCAAACAACTAAAATATACTGAGAACCGAAAAATATAGCTTCACTTCAACGCTGAACAAAGGTTAAAGTCACAGAAAAACCATTAATAAAAAACTTTAGATGGAAATAAGTTTTTACATCTAGTTTAAGTCTAATGAACATTAAGTCTTAGCTTATCTATGAAATATTAAACTAAAGAAAAAGATTGAGAACAAAAATGCAAACTACTGACTGTTTGAACAGAAAGGTGAAATCGAACCAACTCAGAATTATTTYATTTTTTAGTAAATTTATCAATTCGATTAGATTACTTTATCTTAGATACTTACATTATAAAACGGGAATATTTTCTAAGATCTAGACGAGACCAACGTACCTTGTATTTTAGAAGGTTTCAAATCAACTGTTTATAAAAGAACGCTACGCGACGTCAAATACGTTCACTAGTCCGCTCCTGATTGGTTCAAATAGCACGGGAGCGTTTAGTTGTCATGACAACCACATAACAAATGAATAAATTATTATGCTGATTGGCATGGAAACGGAAACCATGAGATGATGACTTGAAAACACAGGGTGACCGCTAAAATGTTTGTTTTTCAACATACATACATAAAGTACATACATACAACAGTGAATCATAAGATTGTTCTTCGAAATGATTTATAGTTGCTATGATGTAAATATGTGKTTAAAATTTTGAAATTCGTTTAGAAATGTTTAGAGTAGGTGACGTCAGAGTAGAGTAGTACTATTTTAGGTGACGTCACGCAAATTTGAATTGGGCTAAAATATAAACGGTTCCCTTATTAGATCAGGAATTTTCTACGGTGTTGACATTCAGGCTTGATTGACCACAGGGAGCCCAATCTAGATTAAAGTGAATGGTGAAAATAAATGGGGCTTTCTTGGCGCGCGCGCTACCTTCCAACTTCGTTCAACAAATTGCAAATACGCGGATAATAATAATTCATTACGTCAACATTGCGCCCTCGACACCATGACAAGCAACTGTCSAATCAGGGCAAAGGTGCTGTTCACGTGTTATCTTGATTTGGAAGCTCAACCAACTAAATACTCCATGCATGTTGAAACCAGGTCCTCCAGGTCCTCCAGGTATCCCAGCTTACCCTGGAACCAGGGTCTAGTTATAAAGGAAAAAACAAAGGCGCGCGCGAAAAAAATGTTCTAGTGCATTTTTTATTGATTTTTTTACTCTTTAATTTTTCCGGTTTTATTTCCACCATTCACTTTATTCTAAATAGCGCAGCGCAGTCGTAACGTCATAAAAACGAAGACAAAGGCGAAATTCGGACAAACAAACTTACAAGTTACTTTCAGCAGATAATTTTCACAGCCGATCGCAGTTGATCTTAGTTTACATGGGTTATTATTGTAACTTTAAGTAGAAATAATAAAATCGGTTCGTATAATYCTCGTAGYGGTTAAACAGAATGCAATGTTTGTCCGAATCTTTAAGCTATTTTTAGAATCAGTACGCTGCGCTATTGGGCTCCCTGTGAGTGGATCCGCATACTACTTTGACAATGTGATGACGAAATTTGTTGTCAATACGGAGGACAGACACATCAAAAACTGATGTCTATTTGAGTTTTTTTTACAATAACAAAAACGATAAAAATTCTCATTTTTAGCGATCAAAACAACCAACGGAAAGAGCGCGCACTCGTTGACGTTAGCTTTAACCAATCAGCACGCGAGAAATTTGTATTTTATTGTAAAATGATAATTTGAAGTCACGTTTATCTTTAATGGAAATTTCTAGAAAGGTCAAGCAAATTTTCTCGTATATTCCAGAAAGTTCTGCCTCGGCTTTAGAATTCCTTTTAAAATTATTTTACTGCTTTTTTTTTCAAATCAAATTTTCGTCCCTTTTCTGTGGTCGAGCTCCCCAATTTGAATTCATAATCATCGCCAGTAATTCTTTTTGTCCAATTAAATTTACATTCAGATTTTGAATTTTGCTCAAAATTGTCTAGAATATTCTAGAGCGTTGTGGATAATAGGTGAAGACACTCGAACCATGAACACTTGACTTTATTCAGATTTTTATTTTCTGAGCTTTTTACTGCTTCAAACMCTCTAAAAAAGTAGGATTGAACTCAAATATGCTATGYGATCAAAAGACAACTTATTTCTAAATGATTCACTCAAGGGATGCATGTTAAAAAAAGGAGTAAAAAAGAACAAAGTATTCGTGTTTAGAGTGTCCTCACTGTAATTTGTTTCGCAAGTTTCGAGACTATAAATTTAATAAGCGAATTAAAATTTTTTACATTGAAAAGAAACCKGTCATAAACACAATAGGTCAAACTTTTGGGATGTCTGTCAGATCGATCTCAGAATGATACCATAAAATTCATTACTAGGATTTCTAAAATAAATCGCGATAATTACTGGTAAAAGTAAGCTACATATACTAATCAAAAGACTGGCACGAACGAGTTTTGGGCTTCAAAAAATGTAGTAAAAACGTATATTTTTGGGGTTTTACTGTAGAACGTGCTATGGAGCACGCACGTGGATATTTCAGTGGTCCGTCTAACAGGGTTTCCAAAAACCAGTAAAATTCCGGGGAAACATTACGTAATGTTTCTAAAAATATATCGAATTTAGAACATTTTAGAATTTTGCAGGCTGTCTATATAAAGCAGAGAGCTGCACCAGCTGACAAACACTTTTCTGAACTCATCAGTAGAGAGAGCGTAAAAGTACAAGTGCAGTATACTACAATGGATCTTGCAGACAAGCTTCTCGTAGCGACACTTGGAGCATTTGACGATCCTTTCTTTGGCTGGACTCACTACTCAGACCACAGAAAGGACAAAGACAAGGTGGCCCTTGCTGCTGTTGGTGTGCAGAATTTCGATCCAAACGAAATCTCACTAAAAGTAGAAGATGGAAAAGTGATGGTAGATGGAGTCCATCGCTCTCAAGGACAGTTTGGCTACGAGACCAGTGAGCTCCACCAAGCCTACCCTCTGCCAGAGGACGTGGATCCTTCATCTGTTTCTTCTCGTTTTTCTCCTGATGGAGTTCTTTACATCGAGGCCTACAAAAAGCCAAAGGAAAAGAAAGCTGAAGCCGGTCCAGTGGCTCAGATGGATGACAAGAAATTCTCTGTCAACCTGGATGTGAGCAAGTTTTCTCCTGAAGAAGTAAAAGTCAAGGTTATGAACAATGAATTGATGATCACTGCCAGCCACGAGTCAGAAAAAGAGGGCAGTTACGCTTCCAGAAAGATTAATCGCCACTTCGTGCTTCCCAAAGATGTAGACATGGATTCTGTCGTGTCTAATCTGGACAAGGATGGACACCTTCACATCGAAGCAACAAGGAAACAACTGCCTGAACCAACTGAGAGAGAGGTCCAAATCATGAGAGCTGAGAAGTAAAAACAGGCAAGCTCTCTCCACTCTGAGAATGCGGGTTCAACAGACGAAGAATTTGATCCTGTATCTTTGTGCTAAAGAAGGACTTACTGACAGTAACTATGCATATCTAGTAGAACTTTTTCGTACTAATAGAGTACTGAATACTCAGCTGATAGTTAGTCTCTATGTCGTAGTAGTTCTTGCAGGTGTACGCACAGAAAAATTAGCTGTCTCGAATTGTCGTTCCACCGTTTAATTAATAGCAGTCATTAAAAAAAAGACACTCTAGTTGCTACGACGATTGCATGATATCAAAATTACATGTATTAGGGTTTATAATAAATCAGTTGTTCATGTTATTGATCTCAGATCTGTGGATTGTATTTAATAGCCTTTGAAGATGCGTGTCTCAGGTTACGTTTCAAAAAAAAAGCTTTTAGTTTTATTAAGCGAAAAGAAAGTTTGTTGAGATTTGCTTGCTTGTAAACAGGGGTTATAGACGTGAATAAAGTTTCGTTTGATATTTGTGTGCAATGCTTTCAATTTTTGCTTGCTTGGCTTTTGCTGAAATAAAGTGGCGTGACTGATACGTTATGAATACATCGAAATGTCAAAATATTATCAGTCTTCCGTATGACTTCCTGAAGGSTTTCAGTTTACTTCGAATAAGTCATGCATGTCGTTACATCTAACAAAAAATTAACATTTGGCACGTACGACTGCCGAAACCCCGGTTCATAAACCTCCACCCGGTTAGCTCAGTTCGTGGTTCAAGAATCGGCCGGACCAACACTCGGGGTCTTAAAATGACTGAGAAGAAGGTGCTGCCTTATATCTCCGGGTTATATCTGCAAATGGTTAGACCTTCAAGTCTTCTCGAACAAGGACTTAAAACCGTAGGACCCGTTTGTCTTCATTAAATAACCCTGTATAAAGCGGACGTAAGAGATCTACTGAAGACGTTGGTGACGACCATCTTCAGTGCCCGTGCTAAAAAAAACTCGAGGGCCACAAGTTCATCAGTTAACAAAATTACTGACACGTGTTACCCTCATTAAATAAAGTCTTCAATCAACCAAGGTGTTTACGACATTGCGTGAGGTCAGGCAAAGCAAAATGTCACAAATACATTGCGTGACATTACTGAGCTTATGGTGCTTGTCAAATAGTGATAATCCATAGTAGTGGACACTATAAGTTTGATAAAAAACACCACTTGAATTTTTTCGAAAAGTTCATACAGGCTACACAAGTTGATTTCCATATTTGAAATGCAACTTTCAAAAAAGTTTCGAAAGTTCTAAAGTTTTCAAGAGTTATTTTGAATACGTGAGAATATGTTCTAGAACTTTCCATATAATTAGCTTTTACTTTGGAAGTATCTAGAATAACGAACTTTCTGGAATCGGTATTTTCTAGAAATTTCTAGATAAAATGTTATTGTATTTTTAGCATACAACAATCGAAATAATGACTTGTTTCTTGAAAGTCTTTAAGAGAAACCACCGTTTGTACCGTCAAATTTCAATTTATTTTGGATACGTATGTGAAAAATCCCGTTACGAAAAAATAAAAACATAAGAAATAACGATATCATAAAACGAAAAATATTTTACATAAAAATGTATATTTACTACTTATTCCGATAAATAGAGTACAAACACTAAAAGTGGGCAACACTTTGCACTATTTAGTAGTAAATAGTGCTAATTAAACAATAGAAAACAATAGGATTAGCATAATTTAGCAGTATTTAGTGGTATTTATGTTACACACTTACAATGTTTGTACTCTACTAATACATGACAGAAATATTAGACAAAATCGAATGAAAAAGCCTTATATCCATAATTGATGTAGGTGTCTATCTTTGATGACGTTCCGCCAACAAGAAGAATCTACGGGAAAAAAATAGAAAATAAGGAAACGAAGTTCAGTTTTGGTCTAAAGGCCCTGTTACACGTTGGAACTTTTAGCTGTGTTCTGAAAATAGCTCGCGAAAGTTTCAGATTTTCATTCCACTGAGAAACTGTTGCAATAGTGTCTGAGTTGGAACCATAAATTGAGTGTGGCTACTTGACGATTTTACCCTCTATTGAATGAGAGAACTCACGATCCTAGTTAATGCGAAGGAAAAGAGTCATACAAACTAACCTTCCCTTCTGGCGAAGCAGAATTCACTCTCAGAGCATAAACGGAAGATGGTGTACAGGGGATCTGAGATCTGAGATCTCCGTTGACTTGCCAATGAAACACTGAAGCCTCTGTACCTGCTGTGATGACCTACAAAGTAAAATGCATATTCAATGGATAGACTTTGAAAGATCAGATGGATAGGGTGGGGAAAAGACCATTTTTGAGATGCAAATTCAGGTCCGTACAAAGGGGAGAGAGTCAAGCCCCCCAAGATTTTTTAGATCTTCGTTATTTTTCTTTTTTTTAATATATGGGGCCCAGATGAGAGATATAATGTGAAGGTACGTTACATGGAAATGGTACAGAATTGTTGGATTGCAACCACATGACTGAAAATCCCTTGAGATATGAACAACAATGAAACAGTTGCCATCTTGGTTGATCTAATAAGAGAAGCTAATAAGGAATGCTTTGTTATAATTGTCAACCAACATGGCGGCAATGACGTAACATGCACCCCAAGAATTCAGTGCCCATGCTACCTTGCATACAGTCTAATCTTGGACATTGTTACTTACTGTGTCTTCATGAAATAAAGCAGTCTGTTGTGCTGAATTAGGTGTATCTAGAACACTAGTACATGTCATGGACCTTAGATGCCACACTGAAAGACTTGGACCACCTCCACAGACCTTTAAAAAAAATACATTATCATTGACTATGACTGCTCAATTTGCATTCCAAAACAGGAGCTGTGGGCCACCCTAAAGAGGGAGGGGGGCTAAGGATGAGACTAGTGTGAGAAAAAATGGGGGGGGGAATGCGAGTATGGGAAAAGGGAGAGAGGGGGGCTGTATTCCCCCTGCCCCAACCCATCCCAGGCCTAACCTAAAGTATGGACCTTGCACTTGGTTTATACAAGATGCCATGCAGTAACATCTCATCAGAAAAGATATATTAGGTTGAGAATAGATGACCCTATTTTGAATGATACAATACAAAGATCTTACCATCCATTCTTTATTAGAGTCTACTGCAACACATCCTATCCAATTACCATATTTTGGTCTGTTGAGATTCTGGGAGATGCAAAATACATATACAAGAAAAAGGTTGAATGAGTTTGGTAAGTCCTTTCAGTATCAGATACAAATAACAGGATATAAGGAATGACAAATAATAGGTACAGTATTTGTACATTGATTTGGAGATGGTTTGATAGCTGTCAAAAGTATTGCAGGTCGACATGAGAGTGAGGCAATATCTGACAAAAATTAAAATAAATAAAGCCTTTTGTGTGAAATTGACTTGCTCTCATAACCATCCACGATACTTTGTGACAGTGATGATCACATCTGAGAATCAAGCTATCAAACTGTAATTTTGCAGAATACATTGAACTTGACCCTTGGTTTTCACTGGGCTACCACAGGTATCCCATATATGTAAATGTACACACACACCTTGTCTTTGTATGGTTCTATCTTGTTTGTCATGGAACCTAATCTGCAGTCTGAAATAAAGGCATATTGAAATGATTTTTGACAGTTTAGGCCAAACAAAAAAATAAGTGTTTTTCCTGTTGCATGAGAAAAATAATTGGGGTTGGTAGGTCAGACTTTTTTATTGATGAAATGGTGGAAATGAGCTTACTGGGAACCCTGTGGTGCACTTGGGAAAGAAAAAATATTAGGCTCGGCAAAAATTGGCAAGAAAATAAGGGTAAGTCATGCAACAGGAAACACACTTATTTTTTGTTTGGCCTTACCACATTTAAAGATCCATACCTCACTATGGAAGAAATATTTTTACCCTACCCCCCATGCACAGTAAATTGGATAGGGCAGTTTTGGCCCCAAAAATGGGGTCAAAATTTTGACCCTCTAGTGGCCTCCTTAAAGTAGGGCTATTTTGGCACTACCGGTAGGGGCCATTTTTTTAGCTCTGATTTTGGGACTGTTTTAGCCCCTTATATGGACTTTCCCCTGATTTGGCCTAGTTGAGTGGGCCAAAACAGTACTGATAGACCCATACCAAAATGGCTTCTGTGGGGCCAAAATGGCATTGTTCTATTTTGGCATTTTGGCCTTAGCCTGGGCTAAAATGATAAAGATTGCCAGTGAACAAAAGAAACTAACTCTGTCAATTATAATATTTCATAGTTCCAGAAAATATCCATATCCCACCATGGAAGAAATTGGAAATTCCAGGACCAATTTGGCCCCAGAGAGCCATTTTGGTTTTTTCAAAGTAGTACTATTTTCTTCATATTCACCCAATTCAATAGAAGAAACAAATGTCCAGGTTGGTATCTAATTATCAATATACCCCACAAATCCTGATAAGGTTGATATCTAGTTATTAACCCTGTTTTAAGAAACTTCCCCAATGATGATATAAGGTAGTTATGTATTTCATATCTTGGTGGATATGTGATTTATCAACTCTTGGCTTTGCCTCATGTTGATGTATCACATATCCACCTCGGTAAGGGTATATAACCTCTACATAATTACCCCAGAATCTCATATCCACCTCGATATGGGTATATAACCTCTACATACTTATCCCAGAATCTCATATCCACCTCAATAAGGGTATATAACCTCTACATACTTACCCCAGAATCTAATATCCACCTCGGAAAGGGTATATATAACCTCTACATACTTACCCCAGAATCTGACAGAGCCATCTTCTGATCCACTGATACATTCATTAGTTGTATCACGTAGAGCAAGACAATGAATATAATCTTCATGTCCTTTGAATGTGTTCTGTTAAAGTAAAAAAGATTTTATGTCTAGTCCTGTAGCTTGTCACTCACAGCCAACCAATGGCATTACAACATCACATAAATATGTCATTTAGCCATTGGTCTTATAGAAATTATTGCAAGTTAGTTTTCAAATAGCAGCCAACGTTTCAAATTACAAGGAACAACAAGTAAGCATAAATGCTTCCTCATACATCACAGTCATTAGTATATGGCATAGAAAAACTTTTATAACTTCACTATGAAAGGTCATTTCAGGTCATTCAACAGCTTACCCCATGTCAAGTCCATACTGAAAATATTGTCAAAAGGGTAGGCACTTAAAGACTATCTGTTTGTGCATTGACAGCAAAGTGAAAATGAGTAGATCACATGACTTTTCAGTGTGATAATATAGTTGGTCAAGGCACGGAAAGCATGCTAGGTAAACATCCTCCTTTAGCCAAAGATTATAATAAGAATTATTATCAGTAGGACATACCTTACAAATCCCCATTTCTAAATCCCAGGTATAAACATTATTGTCACCACAGCCTGAAAAAAGTGTGTTATTCTATAATGAAGAAAACACAGAATTAGAACAGACCATTCAGTAATTTTTAAAATAGAAGGCTTCCTTAACAAAACACCTGTAGGCAGCTGTGTTCCGTACCATTCTCGTACCCAGACTCTTATTACCAAAAAATCGAAGGCTCTGGTAACACACAAACTGGAAGACCAGATTTTAGGTCGTCAGATATGCACATGCCCCACTTATTCTGACTTCCAGTATGAATTCCAACCGTTAAAAAAAAATTCAACCTCTGTATGAACATTGACTCATATTTTACATTGTTATGCGATGCTTCTAGCATAACCGTAGATTGAGAAACATGTTCTTTTCTATCTTAAATCATAATGAATATATTTTTGAATTCTTAATACTAAAAGAATACCATACCTCTTTGTCATATGCCAAAGCATTTGTTTCAGAAACACCCAAAGGATTAATGCTGTCAGGGAAAAGATGGTGCGAATAGCAATTAAAACCTTTAACCTTGATCAAGATGAGTATACAGATTAACTCAGGGCTAGACTTACAGCAATAAGCCAGTTCATAGTTTAAGAATTGTTTTAGTGTGCCTGCAATTTTATCCCGAATTTCTCATGTTCTTTTTTTTAACCTTCTTTGTTCTTAATTAAACAAAAGAAGGTGAGAAATTTGGGATAAAATTGCATGCGCACTAAAACAATTCTTAAACTATGAACTGGCTTATACTGGCTGTACATAACTAGACATGATGCTCAGCTACTTTAGACTGATAAACATTTGACCAGTTAATGTAAGTGGTCAAGAAGAGCTAAGCCGGAGAAGTGCCAACTTTGGCTGGACATTGTCCATCGACAGGTCACTATTTTTAGCCCTGTAACTAGTCACTAAGTTACTTTCTTTAATCAATAATTTCAAAGCAAATAATATTATTTATAAATCAATAAACTTAGTAAATACTATCCATATTCTATGAAGTTCTTGTACACTTACTTTGATAGAGGAGGAGAGAGTTTCCAAGATGGAGTTGTAGACTAGTGAGCCATGGAAAGGAAATTAAGTACACAACACTTGAGTGAAAGTTTACTTAAATGTGAATCAATGTCCAGGCTGTAGCAGTACCTAACTTGCCTCTCTAAACTAGGTTCTCTAGGAGTTTGTGGGTCTCTTGATCCCTTGATAAAGGGTGTTTTTCATCAGGTTTTACTGTTTCCCTCCCTCTGCAAAATTTAGATCAGCCAAGAGTTTGTTTTTTGGGTTCAAACTGTGTCAGAGTTAGTAGTGTCCTGATTTCACTCAGCCCAGAGTTTGTTTATGGGCAGGGCCGTAACCAGGGGGGAGCACAGGGTGCACGTGCATCCCCCATAAAAGCTCAAGGTCTGCTCATCTATCTCCATTTGCTTTAAAATTGCATGGAAATGTTGTCTTTTCTTTGTTTTCCTTTTCTTTTCTTTTTTATTTTTTTGGTTGACTGCTTTATTTTTGGTTCTGCTTTTTTTTTTTGGATCTGCAAATCATTGCCTGTGCACCCCCACTGCAAGATCGCTGGTTACGCCATTAAAGGGTTCAACCTGTGAGTTAGTTTTTTGATTGGTTATGAATGTATTGCTGTTTACTAGATGTTAGCTTGAAACTCAGATTTTTCTGCCTTACCATTTCAAGAATATCATCCCATCTCCATCCACTGATCTCTGACGATCCTCCACTAATAAAGAAAAACGATTTTAACTCAAAAATTCTAAAAATAATGAAATATCTTGTAGTCATGATCAAGGCCAAGTACAGCAAATATAGATGGATTCACAATATTGGCAGCTATCTTGTTATTTGGAAATGAACTGGAATAACAAACAAAACTTCAATGTTTCATGAAAAATAGTAGCTTTATTCAGTGAGATTTTTCAACTCAAAACATGAGTATTTTTTTCTCCATCTTATAAGTTTCCCACAAATTTTGTGATCATTGTTTGCCCTACTTACAGCAGTAATTTGACTCCTTCTATTGTGGGAGTGAGGTGAGGTGTGGTAGTGGAAGGGGCCACACTTAAGCGGGAGGGGAGGGTGGGGAAATTGAAAGGGTTGAAACAAACTACAATTCCAACATAATTTGATGTCCAGGTAAAAAAGCCATTTTGTAAAAACAAAAACGAGATCCCAATAATTTTGAAGACAATATTTCTGCAGCTAAACATTGCTCTAATAAATGAAGGAATCTAAGCAAGAAATGAATGATAAAATAAATTAAAAATTAGTTAACCAATCATTGTCTCGTGTTTGGATGTACCCAGGTTAATGCCAAAGAGAAGTGAGACACAACATACCTTATTAGAAATGTATCAGTTGATAAGAGTGTGTATATTGGTCCTTCCTCAACTAATATCACATGAAACAATCATACAAGCAAAATGAGTTCATAAATAACAAAGATCAGTAATATTATTAATATGATATGAATGCTTAATATAACAGCCTGTCATTGGGCAATATCTGGTCATATAAGTGAATTATTGCTTTTCTTGTCATTTTGACCAGTAACGTTAAGCCAGAAATGAGGTATGACCAAGCTATAATTAATTTAGTTGTATGACCGGCAATTGACTGGCAGTAATGCTTAGTCTTGTGAGTGGCCAGTCTATGTGGCATTTACGATGAGCAATAACCCACCCTGCAGGGCTCCAAATAGCTGCCTGCCAATGGCTAAATTATGTCAGGTTTGGCAGGCAAAAATAATGATGCACTGCCAAATGAATATTAAAATGGCAGGAGGAAAAATTTACTGGAATGACCTCCTTTTACCATGCTCCTTTACCTTCTATGGCAGGCTACAATTTTTTCTATTTCAAGCACTAACCCTGCAGCCTTCACAAACATACTAAATGATTAAAGTGACACTGATAGGTGTTTAATGCACCATCCAATCTGCTGCTGCTTTTACAAACCATGCTTCACAACACATTGACCAAGTCTGTTGATTAATGCAGCTTACCATCAAAAGTAAAGATAGGTTGTCTGTTCTGATGACTGGCATCTTGTGCAAGGGCTGACAACAAACTAAATGGATATGGGAAAAACCATTTCTTATCCATGTTATGACCATGGGAAAGCTGTAACATTTTGACCCTAGACACATATTTCCCTAACCCCATTCCAGGTCATCAACCTTTACCTCAGGCATAACAGAGATTGGTGAATGTGACTACATACATACACTATCCCTATACAGTATACAGTAAATGTGTTTACTGGCATTCTAGATATTGTGATAATAGTCTAATAAACACTAATTCTGTTGTTTTCATTTGCTCTTATACCTTGAATTCTTGTGGTGCATGTTACTTCATAGCAGCCATGTTGATTGACGCTAACAAAGTATTCCTTAATTACTAGCTACTTTTGTGAGATCAACCAACATGGCGGTTGTTTCACTGTTTTATATCTCAAGAAAATTTGAGTCACAGCATTGCACCTCAAGAATAATAGATTTTGTGTTATGAATTCAGTATATAAAATGATTTATGTTTACATGTAATAATGAAATATGCAAAATATAAAAATATTTTAAAAAAAAGATTTGAAGCCACTGTCAGGGGAAACGATGAATAGTTCAATAGCAATAAGCCTTTTGGATAGTCCACAGGCTACTAAACACACTTTCATACTAAAATAGAGAAGTATTAATTCAAAGAAGTCAAACAACATTACCTATACACAGCGATGCTGCCAAAGTTATTACAAGCCGCAAAGAAGTTTCCACATGGCGAGAAAGCAACGTCAAAGACTGTTGTGTGAATTCGTTTTCTCTCGGCTAGAATTCGTTTCTGAATTGAATGGAAGTAAATGAATATCTTTAGCATAAAAACAGGTACAAAAGCCTCTTAATCTGTCAGTAAAATAGGTGAAATCCGGTCGTATTTATCAAAAGTACCTCATAATTTGCCGCCATTTTAGTTTTTGATGTACTACCGCTGGCCAAGCAGAAAACCACAGGAAGCCCAAATAGAATATATTCTTTCCTTTTATTTTCATTGGTTTTATTAAATTCACATAAATATTAAATTTTCAAAGATTATTAAATATTTACACTTATTTATACAATTCCTGCTGGGTATAGACGTCTTACAGCATTCTCCTAGTGCAGCTCAATTAGGAGGATAAAACAGTGAAGAGAGGAAAAGTTTTATTATTTCCAGAAATTATATGTTGCAATAGATATACATAACCATGCTTTTCATCGGCTCATATCCTGTGTAATATAATTGATACAGCACAGCTGACATCATATTACCAAAAAACAATACCAGCTTTACAATCTATAGAACGAGTCACAATAGAAATAACAAAAGAACAGCGTAAATTATATTACACCGGAGATAACCCTTTTTATCCAATGTTGATGGAGGTTGGTAGATCAGCATCAATCATATCATAAAATGATACACTCCCATCACATGTCACAGCAAACTTTATTGGTGATGGGTAAGATTCACAGGTTAGATCATTGATAACAGACAGAGACAAGGCTGGGTATGAATATCTGTTGGAAAAAGATGCATGGGCAAAGTTTAAGTTTAGACAATGTTTTCTCATTTCAGATCACATGTCATTCCCTAGAGTACGTAATTTTTTGTTTTCCTTTAACTCTTTGTTTGAGTTGTATCTATTAATTGTTTGAGCCATTCCATGCGCAACTAGTAAACAAAAATAGACACCTAATTCAAAAAACGTCATTGCCAAAGGTGATAGGCGACATGGAAATGGTTTCATTGAATACAAAGAACATTGAATCATTCTCAGCACGAAGGTCCATACTCTTGACGAGAAGAAGAAGAAGAAACACAAGTCATTCCAGCTATTCTTGGATCTTGCAATGACATATATCCTATCGCTTTTCGCCTATCACCTATATATTGCCTATCACCTTTGGCAATGACAACGTTTTTTGAATTAGGTGTGTACTCTAGGGAAAGACACATGGTCTGAAATAATATTATGACATGTGGTCTGTAATAGGAAAAATATTATGCCCTGAGGTGAAAAGGTCTATTTTGGACATGTTTTAAGGAATGTTGAATGAGAGGGGTGGGGGGAGTGCAAAGTGATCACCTATAGGGGTAGGTCTAGGGCATACATGCTAGATCTTGCAATATTGAGAAATCTACATATGTATTTAGAGGGATAAATATATGGCCCTGTTCTACCCTTGCCATCTTCCCCTCTTTATGAGAATGATGTGTAGTTCAAAGACGTATCCATGCATACACCCTTTCCCCCACACACACGGAGGTCTTTTTTTAAAACCCCTGTACCACCAGAAATTCTAATTTTCTTTCATACAAACTCTGTAATTTTGTTCTTTCTCTGACCCCCAACTAAAAATACTAAATTCAAGAGAGTTTATCTGGGATTCAGGAAGGGTGGTGTGGGGTGGTGGGATGGTGATGGTCTTTTCCCATGCTTTGTTATCTGTCTTATAGATGCTGAGTCTAATGCAGGGCCCTGACCTATCCCTCCCCCTCTTTATATGATCATATCTAAAAATACTAATTTCGARAGAGTTTATCTGGGGTCCAGGAAGGGTGGGGTGGGGTGGTGGGATGGTTATTGACTTTTCCCATGCTTTGTTATCTGTCTTATAGATACTAGTCTAGACATACCTACATACTGACACACAGAATGGAGGTACGCCTGGATCACTCTTCTTGTAGTGAACACCAGGATGATAGACATCAAAATCTACAGCAAGTGGGTGACTGACAAGAAAAGAAAAGCCAAAACTTTAGCCTCCTTCAAGAGGCAGGGCTGTCAACCCCTGAGATATTCAAATCTGGAGAATTGATAGGGAAGGGACATGGTGTCACAGCGCGTCAAAAAGCGCACGAAAAGACGCCTATCAGTTTGTAACATTTGATGTGATTGGTTTATTTCTGACCAATCAGATTATCGCTTACATTACAATGGCCTGCTTGCAAGAACAGCCATGAGGAACGTTTTGATTTTGTTAGCGATGTAAAATAACACAAACAACATAAGATAATTGGAATTTTATGGTTGTGAAACTCGGGTCTCACAAGAAAAAATGGTCAGCTTCAGGGATTATCCGGGAGATTTGAGACTCTAATCTGGAGACCGGGAGATACGGCCCAAAATCTGGAGACTCCCGGTTTATCCGGGAGAGTTGACAGCCCTGAAGAGGGGTTTTATATTATAATATGGCCATCCTCTGGATTCCTCCGGCCAACCCCCTCCTAAAAAATGAATGCTCCTTAATATGACATGCCTGTGGGTGTCTCCAACATATAAAAGGGCAAAGATGTCCAATGAAATTTTGAAAATGACTTCTAAGGTGGGTGTTTCAACGTAATCATTACCCCTAAAAGGTACCAACTATCTTATTATGAGCGCTACATGACAGAAGTCAGATGATAAACGAAAATAAATTTCCTGAATTACATTGCTGTCATTATCTAATCTCAGGAATCTTTTGATACACACCCTAAGAGGTACTGGCTTACTCTCTGGTAGTCCTTTTAAATTGCAATACCTAAGAGGTGCCAAATTGCAGATCTGGAACCCTAAAAGGTACAATAAGAATCCCATCCCTTGTCTAATTGGGGTCTCTACCCCGGGGATTTCATGACAGTGTTCCAAGTTGGTTTACTGAAGCTATTTGTACCTCTCTGAATGGGTTGTCTTAGTTGTCATCCTGTGTGTCTTGATTACTTGAAGCTTTGATAATAATGAAGCTAGATACAAACAGCAAATATATTTAGGAAAAATTATGACGTACACATATTTCTATTTAACTGTTCCAGCCATTCTGCCAAATGACACGCAAGCAAAAAGGCACGGGGCTCTAACTCAATAGAATAGAATTTTGTTGGTTCCAATCAAGAGTGCATGCATGATGCAACGTGCAAAAGTATGACCACGTTTAATGGATTTGCATACTTCTATGCAATCAGACAGCTTCGCATTGAAATGTGTCACTTTAACATACAGAATCCTTGCATAGATACAACATTAAATGTGGTCATAATTTTGCATGTCATGCTGTAATAGAACAAGCCTGTTTTTGCTCGACATCCAACAAAACTTGCCTCTAATGCCATTGTGTACAAAAAGAATAAAAGACTAATCTTGTTCCTTTAAATATTTCCTCCTAGGCTCAGAAAAGCAGATTTACCATTTTATGCTCAAATGTTCAAGAAAAAATGCTAGTTGATTATTACCAGTTGACTTGGCATCACTTGGCCTAACTAAAGGTTGACAACCACTTTCATCCATCCATAAATGAGACACAGGACTATCTTGTAGGATCTTGGTATTATTAGCTACTTCAGTGTACTCTGTATCTTCTTCTGTTTTAATGTTGTTATCTTTTATGTCCTTATCATCCAGACTTTGCTCCTTTGCGCCTTCAGAAGCTGACCTACAACACAAAGTCTGAGTGAGAATTTTCTCATTTGTGTAACGATTAGAACTAGTTGTTTATTATTTTGAAATTCAGGATCATCATCATCACCATCACTCTTCATCCAGAAGGCATATATATTTAATTAGGCCATATAATTATGTATTATAGAAATAAAGCACTAAAATCTGGTGTCAAGCCATCAAGTTTTGTAGCAGAAACCAGTAATGGCAACTGTGTTAATCCTATAAATAATTTTAAAAGACTCATTAATAATTCATGAAGGAAGTTACACAATAGAAATCATGGCCATGAAGGACGTTTTATATCTGATATAGATTCATCTTCATTTGCATCAATCTTAACATGGATTTTCTCTATCAAACTTGGTTCATTTCTAAAAGAATTCAGTACAATATGAGAACATACATCATGAGTTTTTTAAGCTGTTTAATAAACTAGCAGATCGTGTTTTATCGTGTTTTAAGGGAAAATTTAAAAGAAAAAAATGGTTTGAAGCACTTATGCTGGCTCATTGGTATGTCCTTCTATTTATCCCGGTTTTAGATCAATCAGAAAGCAAGAAAATTAACAATTGTGGTAAAATCAGATGATAACAAAACAATAATTGGTAAATAAATTGTTGATGGGCAAAATATCAATATCAGATATCAGATTTGCAATCTTCTTCCTTAATGTCTATTACCAATGAATACATGTTTATATCATATTACTATGGTATGTGCCGTACCATCAACACTTCTACATCAGAGCCCTTCTACAAAGAACCATGTTAGCTGTTATAGAATATACCTGCTTTGGTGTCTCAAAACAATATAGCCCAGTCTTAGTAAATATGCATAAACCTGCAAAAACAGTAATTTTTATTACTTATAACACCTATAATAATACACAGCCTCAACAAATTTACTTGATTCTGATTGGACAAGAGGAGTACAATATTTATTAAATCATTAATTTTACTCTGTAGAGTCCCAATTAAATTAAGTTGCTCAATTTTATTATCAACAAAAAATTGCACAATCTTCTTAATGACGTACAATTTGAAATTGATAGATACTTGTAAAGAATATTTTGATTCATTGAATGATCTTAAAATTAATTATCTTTAAATTGATTATCCTTTGCTGATTCTTGAATTTCAGCATTTTTCTCGGTCRATAAGCTGTTTAATTTTAGCACCTCCTAAGAATTTCCTAACTAAGTGTTGTTATAACAAACTTTACTCACCAAATAATGGTCATGATCAAATGCATGTGGCTGCAACATTGAAAAAGCCTGAAATATCGAAACAGAACTGTCTTTCAGAATGAGTATGATATTTTATTGATACTTTATGCAAGTCAATTAATTCATGGTTGATAAGCTGATATTACCTGTTGCAATGATATTGGCAGCCCTCCATAATACAATTCTAATGATCCCTGAAATATACTAGCATTAGTTATTGATCTACTAAAAATTGTGTATTGTTTGGGTTTCCTGTGGTAATTCATTTTTTTAGATTCTCTACTTTCCCATAATGCCTTGCATTTTTGGGGGGTAACCAATCAAAAAACTGTCCCAAATTGAAAGGTTTCTTAATTGAATTCATACTATACCAGCTTTTATCTGTACAATACTGATTATCAGTTTATTCCAAGTTCTTTTTGTTTGTACAGATCATCAAGAGTTTTGGTCTTACAGAAAATGTATTGACTTATGAAAACAGGTTTAAAATTTACCTTAAACATCTTCAAGCTTCTATCTTTTTCTGTTTTTTACTTCTTCATTTTATTTTTGGATACCAAACAAGGTATTGTCAACATTGTCTGATCAGCCTTCAGCAAAATAAGTGGGTTTTTACCCTCTGGTTACCCCACGAAGACGCAAAGTATTATGGGGATGTGAAAGTAGAGAATAGGATGGGATTGGATAGGATGGGATGGATAAATAGGATAAAAGGGACAAAAGATGGATAAATAAATGAATGGATGCATGAATGGGATGAGATAGCTTGGGATTGGAAAAGTGTATGGAAGATGGGTAGAGTATTGGATTGATTGATGATGGGCAGATAGGTCGATGAATGGGCTGGTTGAAATGTGAATGGATGAATGAGATGAGATGAGAATCGATGGATGGATGGATAGATGGATGGATGGAGGGAGGGAGGGACGGAGGGAGGGANAGGGAGGAAGGTAGGGAGGGAGGGAGGGAGGGAAGAAGGTAGGGAGGGATGGATGGATGGATGGAAAGAAGGAAGGAAATCAGGATAGATTGATGATGGATAAATAAATAGAGGCATAGATAATAAGATAGGATGGGATTGAATTGTTGCAGGGATTGACTGAAAGATTGATTGATATTGGGATATCATTATCATATAATGTATTCAAGTGGAATTTTCACCTGTTCCAGCAGGAAAAGAGCTTCTTCTGCATTTAAAATCATCTCCCCTTTCACATTTCTTCCAAAATAATTCCAGTAACTTCCCTAAATAGCATATTAAAACATATAAGTTCAAGAGTATATAAACCTACTAATGGTCTATCAAATCCTGCACTCTGATTGGCTGAGCTACTAATGGTCTATTAATGATAGACCATTAGTAGCAAAAAGTGCTGGTTTTGACAACCAAAAAAATTGCAAATAACTGTCTTTTTTAACCTACTGCAATTTTTAAATCCATTTTTTTACTTATTAGAGGATTGAGACGAAAACAATAATAGACTTCTCACCACTTCACAGTCTACAAGTTAATAGGCTATTGACTCGTAGACCATTTGGGCTGCTGGTCTAGCTTTTGTATATTAATGTTTTTCTACTATAAAGGGGTTTTATATCCTGGGTGCCAGATGGTCTGCTCTGATCCTCAGTCATAAGTTGAGATCACTATCCCAATAGCAGTGACCCCGGAGTTGGAGAGAAGGGTTCTTTTAGACAAGACTGATTTTCTGTTATGAGTTACACAACACTTTGACAAGAGTTTATAATGCAATAAATATTTTGTTATTGCCCCTAGGAACACTGGAAATTGCATTTCCGAGAGCCTCAATTTTCAAAAATTCTAGAGGTGAAGTGGAAAGGGGGTGCATTCCCTTGTAATCGCCTGAACTTCCTAATGTTTCAAACCCTCTAATATAAAGCATAAATGAATGACAGTTCAAATACACCAAGTGATCATAATAAATCTTATTTCCAATCAATTGGCTCAATGGAAGATTTAATTACAACATGTATAATAAAAAAGTGACAAAAAAAATCAAAGTGCTCATGGTTTGAGTGACATCACTGTTAAACACATAAAAGTTATTTGACAATGAGAAAATTGTGGGGCTTACTTAGATAACTTATTTTAGTTAATAATAGGGAATAATAATACTTCCTTACCTAGAGTAAAACTTTTTACTGGTCAACATACCTTTTGTTTTGTGACTTCTACAATTGCATTTTCAGGATCCCATGTGCCAATAGAGATATTTCCCCTATAAAAACATGGTTAGAGTCACTTTAAGATCAAAGAACAGAACAGAACAGAACAGAACAGAACAGAACAGAACAGAACAGAACAGAACAGAANAGAACAGAACAGAACAGAACAGAACAGAACAGAACAGAACAGAACAGAACAGAACAGAACAGAACAGAACAGAACAGAACAGAACAGACAGAACAGAACAGAATGAAATAGAATAGAATGGAATAGAATAGAATACTTACTTTCTAACAATCCTCTCTTCTCTAAGAACATCAACATGTTCAGTTATCATAGACTTTATCTGTTGACATTGTTCTGTGCTGTTATTTGGTGCAAATTCTTTTGGTCCTTTAACCTGTGGAAGGTGCTGTGTTTGCTTTCTGTGTTTCTGAAGTTCTTCAGGGCTGTAAAAGATGGTTAAGCATGACATTGTGTCTTACAAAATAACTCTTATTCTCAGGTTGCACAAGGGCGGATCCAGGGGAGGGGTCCTGACCCCCACCTTTCTCAACTGTATGATACATTACAAAGAATCTTAATACTGTAAATATCCCGTTAAACTGAAAGACAGGACTGGCATATGCAGGTCTATAAATCAAAAGTCAAATGTATACCAATAGCAACACAAATTGAAAAGTCTATATGGTGTATGTATATATTAATTAGTATGGCATCAAAAATGACGTCACATATTAATAGCAGGTTTTGGATCCCCCCCTCCCTATCCCCCCTGCATCAAAAAGTCCTGATCCACCATTGGGTACATGATTGTTAACAATAACAAAGTATTCCTTATTAGCTTCTCTTGTTAGATCAGCCAACATGGCGGCTGTTTCAATGTTATTTATTTCTTAAGGGATTTTAAGTCATGTGATTGTACCGCAAAATTTCTTTGCACCTGAAGAATACTAAATCATGGGAGAGTCGATTAAAAAATAGTTCCATTCAAACACTCAGAGAAAGTCTTCCTCTTTTCTTCATTACCCACTCCTTTTACCACGGCCTGCTAGTTCATATCACATCCTTTCGTCTGCTGACTTTTGGATAGTCTAAACAGTTGCTAATAAACTTAGTAAAGAAACTACAAGTGTTCTTAACTTGCAGTACTTCTTGTTTCTGACATCAATTCCTATCGAATAACTATCAATAACTATCGAACAATCCATATAATACGTTCTCAGTGATTATATATACCTGAATGTTATATCCCCTTCCATAGACATGATGTAGAAATACGCTAAATGTTTTTTCCTCCATAAATCTTCAAATATCTTTAGTTAAGTGCACGCGATAAGTTTGTCCGCCATTTTGGATAGTGAGGCCGAGTAAGACTGGGCAACTTGGACCCAAGTCTCGCGCAGTTCGGACTGTATTTTCTTCAAAACACACATCTGGCTGCTTCCGGTTTATTTATTTTTCGTCAATAAATAAAAAAGAATGGCATATCGAGAGCTTTTCAAAAGATCTATCGTTGCTGATCTGATAAAATTTGAGCCAACGGAGCATCCAAGTTGGAGGAATGAAGACACGGCCTCTACAAGCAGAATGATTCAAGAAATAATCCAAAATCAAACGCGATGGCTGAATGAGTTTGAGCTTCGTCTCGATGACGCGAAAAAAAGAGAAATTAAGGAAAGATTGATGAGGAAATACTACGAAATCAATACGGATCCCCTTAGAGACGATTCTACTGAGGAAATTACTCGAAAGCAACAGGAAATGCAAAATTTTGGAGATGCTATTTCGTTGCTTGGGATGACGGAAGTGGACGAAGAAAACGAAAGTGACAACAGGATGCTGGATTTCCAAGAATCTTGTTCTGGTCTTTTGGAAGAGTCACTACTGCGAGAAGCGAACAAGATACTCATGAAGGGCGTTACAAAGCCGAATCGCACGAAACCGGGTCAATACAGCGACAAAATGAAAGTAATGACGTACACTGGGAAAACCTATCAATATCAAAACCCAGAAAACATGGAAAACGCCGTCCTAGTATTTGTGGACCGATATAATTCACTCATAACGGCGTCTCTTGCTGAGAGTGACGCAGAAGATAAGTTTAAGAGCATTTTCAACACCGCTGCTTGGCTGGTAGTGGAGTTCCTTCACTTGCATCCATTTTCTGATGGAAACGGTAGGCTCTGTAGAATATTGAGTAACTATGTTGTATCAACATTGCAATTTCCATTCCCAACGCCTATCTATCACATCTACGAGAATAATGCGGACCAAAACGACGAAAACATCCCGAAAAACGTGCCTTGTAGAGATGACTACCTAAGGGCTTTTGTGACATCACGGATGGAGTTGGAACCGACCCACCCACGTGACATGGCTGCCATGATTATTGAAAGTAACTGGAGAAGCTGGGAAGAATTTATGAATGAAGTCAGAAATGAACTAGCTAGATAATTTGATTTGATTTGATTTGCTTGTTCCCTTGAGGGCAGAGACATCACAAAAACTTTCACCAATACAGTGCTGTGGCCCTTGTAGTGTTAGCACGGGCACCGAAGATGGTCGTCACCAGCGTCTTCAGTGGGTCTTTTACCGGTCTGCCTTCTAAAGGGCTATATAGTGAAGACATACGGAAAAGAAACAGTTGCCTCGTCTCCAAGGGTTACCGTACCAGCCAGAACGAGTTGTCTCCCCCCCCCCCCCCCCCCCCCCCCCCCCCCCGTTGCCTCCCTCAACCGAGCTAGACCCAGGGTAACTCGGGGAAGGGGCTGTCTTGGGACCCCGGTACAACTCATTGAAGTACGTTTTGTCAAGATTTATTAACCAACCTTACATTCTCTACTTTCACATCCCCATAATCCT
>NW_022261338.1:174015-192235 GCF_009602425.1 Actinia tenebrosa | reverse complement strand
TATTATTATTATTATTAAATACCAAATATCTCGATAATTGTTTTTAGACAAAAAATGATTGTAAGACCAAAAAGATTTAAGGTGGCTGACTACGTTTGAACGTTTGCTTTGAGCCCACAATGTGAGCATGCTCAAAAACTGCTGAATAATCTTCACAATTTTATTGAAGAACCATACATGTTTTGAACTTCAAGAGGGCAAAACAATTAAATTTTGCACAGGACTCTATATTTTTTTGTTATTTGCCATCTAACCCCAGGCAGTCCAAGTTGTATCATGGGCACTGGCATGTGTTGGTGAAAAGCCTCTATTACAGCCAATCTGAATGCAAGAACTATAAAAACTGTTGTATATTTGTTGGTAATTTTGACTGGTATTCATGACCACTATTCCTTCCCATCATGAAATGCTTTGTTGTGTCACACCATAGAATATCCCAATTGTTGGTGAACACACACTTCTTGGTAAATACGTTCCATTAGAAACTCACCTTTTCAGACAGGATGCTGACTTTGGTTCCATTACAGTTGCATTTTACACACTTCAGCTTGCCAAGGTCTGAGATAGACTCACTAAGACTCTTTGGAGTACAATGTTGTTTGGCCTCTCTAAATATTATTTCATGATTAAAATTAGAAAAAAAAAWATTCTTTTACAGGATTTTGAGTATCACCAGCCATGCCCTGGTCCTTGTATGTTGTGTACATACCAAAATTCAGGGTATTGAGTAATATATACTGTACTGTATAATTCATTCCACTTACCTCCTAGATAAATCCCATACTTTAATATAACCCAGAGAAGTACCAGCAACAAGGTAGTTGCCACACAGATCAAGTAATATTGGATCTCCTTCTGTCTCTGAGAAAGATAGGATCTGCTTCACTGTACCCTATTTAAGACACAAAGAGATTTATGCACTGTAATTCTTTGTTAAGAATTTTCTTAACAGGACACTGTAAACCAACTGTACTATTCATGCCTTTATTAGACAGGAGATAGAAGTAGGTACACTGTAGCAGCTGTAAGCCTCCCTAGCCAAAGGCTTATGTTTATCATTTATAAGTACAGGTGTATACATGAATGTTAACAAAATCAACCTTCACTATGGCTGCATTCAATATTATTCTATGCACACAGCTCTCAATTGAAATGTTAGTTTTTGTGGAGAAAGGAAATATACTATGGGAAACACAGGTGATGTGTGCTGCTAATGTGCTACTTCTCACAGATGTAACCTGGTTTGATTCCCAGGTCGTACTGTAAGTAAGATTGCTTGTTGGCTCTCCCCTTTGCTTCAAGGGTTTTTTTCTTTGGGTACTACAGAGCCCCCTCCCCCGTGTAAAAATCAACCCCTAAATTCCAATTCTATGAGGAGTTAAAAGCTTCAATATGAGCCTTTTGTTTGGTAGACTGAGCAATCACTTTCTGCATGTTTGATCTAAGATAATTATAAATTTAATATCATGTTTTTTAATCCTTGAGAAAAAGCCTGGCTTGTGGCAAGCAAGAGAACATCACATCAATTATGATAACTTACTTGAAAAGTCCTGACTTGTATCTTCCCTGGCTCAATGGTGTATACACTCTGTTCGTGAACTACAGCAACAGGTGAATCCGAGTTGAATGAGCCTAGAAAATAAGAACAGCAGTTCAGTCAAGAGTGATTTAAAAAACTGAATGGTTTTTAATGCACTCACTAATAGTAGCATAGCAAGGGGGCTCAGGGAGACCTTGCCTAGCTTCCCCCCAAAAAGTTTTACCAAGCCTGTGCATATGGAGGCACACTCATTCGTACGAGTGTGTATTGGAGTCAAAATGGTACATACTTTCACACCATTTTCACAAATACTGTTATTAGTACCAGCTGCCAGCTTACCTTCAGCTCTGACCATGGCTTTATCAGGAGACACTTCATAAACAACTATCCTTTTTCCATTCCAAATGGTTGTATGAGACTGCAATGCATCAAATTCAAAAGTATGAGTCTTGGAAAACACAGTTTATGTCTCACTTCTAACTTCTGCGGCAGTTCTTATGGTGGGATCGGCTTGCTAAGGTATGAAATAGTAACTAAGGCAACAAATCCATGCAACTTGTTGTCCAGCATTGTTACACTGCTAGTTACAGAGTGAATGTTGCTTACATGTATTTACTCACTCAGGAGATTGTCAACTAACAAGTCTGCTGGTCATAAACTACCTATTTAAAATTACCTATTTTACAATCCTATGCAATAAGTCTTCTTTAGGAGTAGAAGTTCTCTCTACTCTTTGCATCAGAGAAAATTTGTAACAAGTCTGCTGGTCATAAAGTACATTATTACCCATTTTACCATCCCATGCAATTAGTTTTCTTTAGATTTAAGTAGAAGCTCTCTCTACTCTTTGCATCAGAGAAAATTTGTGGTAATACATCAGAACAGCATTTTCATTGCAAGAGTGTGCAGGACAAGTTGCATGACTTAAATGGTCGCCTGTTTTACTGCACCTTTAAATTCAAATTACACAAGCAGCTACCAAGGACACATACCTTGGTAACAAAGACTCCCTTGATGTGGATATCTGTTTTCAAGTCCTGATTGAATGAGCTAGAAAAGTTCTCCACTGTCAGCTGACTTGGGGATACTTGAACTGCTGCAACCTTGGATAGAATTGGAAATTGTGTTATCTTTAAGTTATTGCTTTGTGGTGTGCTGGAAAAATGCTGACCACAATTGCATAACATTTTATCTAATATTATTATGCACTGATCATGAACACAACAGGTTAAGGGACCAAGCATCTTTATCGGACATTAGGGACGGGGGAATTTTTTTGTTTGCCCCCCCGCCCCCTCTTGAACCTGATTGGCCCTGCAAATCCCATCACCTCCCCCCAGTAAAAAAATTAATGGTTCCTTATCAGCAGTAGTCAATCAAAAACATTGTTAGAGGATGAATGGTCTTCATGTAACACTGCAGTATGTACATGTATTTTGCACTCTTAGCTCATAGGATACATTTGATTGATGGCATTATAATTAATATATTAATGAATATATTTTATCTTGATGAGGGCAGAGCAATGTGGTAAATACCAAAAAGAATAACAATGCAGGTATTTATTGAAAAATTATCAAATAATTACCTCTAGGTTGTAGTGAGCATTCATAACCTGTTCATTTAGGATAATGACAGTTGCTACACAGTTGACAGCCAGTAGGTTCTTGCTGCCTGCAAACTAAAACCAAAAAAGATCATTGATAAATTGGTAATAATCAATATCTTAAAATTTCATTATCATTTGAAATAATTGGTTTCAGTCTAAGTGGTCACCAAACATGTTCTATCAGCTAAACAGCAGTCCAGGATACACTCCAAAGGGATTGTACATAATTTATTGCATTCCACATTTAGTATCGTTTATAACATAGCCAAGATATAACACACACTCTGATTGGTTAATTAGGGTGCGCGAGCATTAATACAAAAATCGATAATGCACTCTGACRTCAGTTGAGTAGCACGCACTATGTACAGTGTAATGCACATTTCATTAGAAAAAATATTTGAATTTTTCTCGATTAACAAAGATTTTTTATTCTTTTGCTGTGTTGCAAAAGCATTGGTTGTCAATTAGCATGCTTCCATCAAGTGTTGGGTGCACTTGGTTGGTTGCTTAAGCACTCAAGACTCTAGTGCTTCCTTCATGCTTAGAAACCTCCTGCATGCAACAAAGACTCAATGGATGCATGCTTATCGATGACCAATGCTTTAATGGTCCCCTACCTGTATTTGAGTGAGTTCTGCTTCTCCTTCTAGTACTGATGCTGGCTGTAATTCCCATCTTGACTGAGCATCAGTCTTACTTTTAGACACCATGTACTTCCACATGGCTACTTTACCTTTGTTGGTACAACCAGCAAGTATACCTGGAAATCATAAGATAGGCTTTCAGTGATAAACATGGATAGACATGGTTTTAATTTCTCAAGCCACAAGATAGATTAAAGGAAAACAGAACTGGTGGTAGTCTGGGAGTATGGAAACTTTTGAGGTGTAAGCAAGATACAATAGACTGAATTGATGAAAAGTGAGCGGTGACGATTGTTACAAGATGTGATATTATACTCAGTTTCCAGTGTGTGATCATGCTACCATGTGCTTTTTGTTTTTGTATGTCTTATCTCTTGAATCTTGGTATGTTTAAAGCGACAACACATAACACTGTCTTAGTCTAATAATACAGTAAAAAAACACAAGAAAAAAGATCCACTTTTGAAAAACCTTCAAGAAGAGACTATGTCTTTATGCCATTATGCCCTTTCCTTCCAATGAGCTATTTTTCTTGTAATCAGATTGGTTGAAGCAACAAAATCTTTAAAATTGATTGTTCAATATCTACAGTACTTTACCTTTGGATTTATTGTAGGTGATGTTATTGATACATTCACCACTCTCGAAAGCACCACCATCGAGAGAAAGAACAAAATTGTCATCTTGATCTAAATCCCACATTCTAGAAACAGTAAAGAAAGTACATTAATATGGTATATTCCAGTTTTGAAGTCTCTGTTGCTCGGTGTTAACCTGGACTTTGTGTATAATATTCATGTGTTCCAGTGAAGGTACTTATGTGGAATTGAATTGTGAGTTTATTTTTGAAGAGGTGCATTCTTTGATTTACCATTGGATTTTCCCCTGATGCAGTAGCTACTGTACTACATATATCTGTTTCCCAGCCCATATCATTTGACCTTGAAAGGGTTGGGTCTACTTGCCTTATGAGACTTTCCCCTGATGCTGTAGCTAGTATCTGTTTCCCAGCCCATATCATTTGACTCTTTGCTGCCTGTCCACTAAGCTTTACCTGTAAAAAAACAAATACCAAATCTACAATGTCTCGTAGCTTGCAGTTACACCTTCGTGGTAGATTTAAGTCATTCCAAAACCAATAACCCAAAATATCACTTTACGATCCACTTTCCACAACGAGGTTTGTCAATCTTCAATATGAGTCGGGGCAAATTGGCTAACTCTCAGATTAAACCCTAAGACATTCTCTGGGCTTATCTTATTCAGGACATGGAGCTAACTCACAGATTGAACCCAGCTGAAAATATAACCTCTGGGTTGATCTAAGTCAGGCAAATTGGCTGTAACTCTTAGATTGAACCCTGGAACAATCTCTGGGCTCATCTAATTCAGCGTACACCACTAACTCGCGATTGAACCCAGCTGAAATAATTTCTGGGCTGATCTAAGTCAGGGCATGGCTAACTCTCAGTTTAGAACCCTGGAATGACCTCTGAGCTGATCTACTGTAAGTCAATGCACATCTAGACTGTAACTCTCACCTCACTCTCTAACCCTGAAACAATCTCTGTGCTTATCAAAGTCAGGTCACGGCTTATTCACAGATCAAGCGCTGAAACCTTTTGGCTGATCTATGTAATGACATGGCTAATGAGGAAGTGGAATTTAGTGTCAGTGAAAACTGAGAAAAAACCTTTGAATCAAGGGAGAGACCTAACCTAACAAATTCTGATCACATTTGATGCCAAGTCCAGGAAGTAATCCTGATTCTTGAAGAATAAGAAAGCCCTAAAAGTTTACCTTCATAATTTCAGTAGTTGAGCCATCTTTTGCTACAGTATGCTGTGATAACATGAGTCCATCTGTAACTGTCACTAAGACGTCTTTGCCTTCAGTGTACAGTAAAGTCTTAACAGGGCCTTCTGTTGTAAATGATTGAGTGCATCTGCCTTTATCATCCATGTAATGAACTGTTCCTGTTTGCAATGCAAAGAAACACTAATCAGAACAAAAATCTTTTTTGCAAGACAAACAAATAAGTGTTTTAATCTTTCTTTAGGACAGGAATTTTATAATTTAGGCGGAATTTCTTTTTTTTTTATTAAACAAAGAATAATATTGATATTAGACATATATTCTATTTACCATTTACTGTTCCTACAAAAAAGGAACTATCTACAGATGCTTGTGAAAGAGCAGCCAGTTTACTTTTCCTCCATGAAGGTTCATCATTAGTCCTATGAAAGGAAAATAATTATGATAAAAAATAACTGTAATTCAACACACCTGGATCTGCACATGATAAACAGGAGAATTTAATATGGACCTTTAGCAATTAATAGTAATGATAAATAAATGAAAGCGTCTTACGATTCTGATCCTGCRGCCTTGAAGACACATGTCTTGACAGCAGATTGGACATTGTGTTGAAAGACTGGGGTTTGATTTAGTCTACCTCTTTGGTCTGCTTTCCATACTACTACATCTCCATTCTTTGAATAAAATAGAAACCAATTTTACAATTATAAATAAAGATGAATACATTAGAGGAAACTCCCAACCAAGGTTTTGCAACATCATATGCTGGTAGCCTTGTTAGATGGCAGAACATTGGAATCCCTATACTCTCGCTGGTAAATCAGGTTTGATTTGGTATTGCAGTACACTGTGTGGCTGTTTTAGGGGACATATTTCCAAGTCTGATGGCAGCTACAGTATTTTGACACCTGAAACAGTCTCAAGATGCACTGCAATGATAACTTGACTCAGTTTTTTGTTGTTATAGTTGTGCAGTTTACAATTTCTCCAATAAAAATACTACAAATTTACAAATTTTACAGCTATTTGTTATTAAAAATAAAGATAAAATACTGTAGATATCTAAATATTTAAGTGTCTAGTTGTTTTTGCAATTTCGCACTAATTGGGGACACTTTTCACTCACACGCACTACCACTKCATTCAATGTTCTATGCACACAACACTCTACTGACATGTGGATTTTTTATTCAATAACAAGAAATGGGAGAAAAATAAGAAAAGGAATAAGGAAATGAACAGGAAAATAGTTTCGTTTTAGTCCTTTAATGACTGTTAAAGAACCTGATTACCTACCTCATCACCAGTAACTAATTTACTTCCATTTGAATTCCATTCAATAATTTTGACTGCCGAAGAGTGAACAGAGGATGCTTCATGGAGTTCATGGTCATGTTCATTCCATACTAAGACATCACCACTTTCCCAGCCAACTGCAAGGATTTTTCTAGTGGGATGCCATGTAAATGCAGTCACTTCACATGAACGTTGGATTGAGGAGTCTTCAACTAGTTCACCCTATATATTATGACAAAGAAAATAAGATGTAACTTAAAATTTAAAAAAAAACGAATTATCGACTAATTATCACATGAACCATTAAGCATATAACACCTATGAAGAAGTGCAAATTAGGATAAAATGATACTTAAATGTCAAACAATAATAATTATAAGAATGAACCATTACAGAATTATTGTAAATCTAAAAAGAGATCTGCTATATTCATAAGTTAATGGATTTTAACATCACTTTAGATTTTTCAAAACCAAAAGTTATCTACCGTTATAATGATATAGCTGCTTTTAGGCCTGGGCTTAGGGTAACTCAACCATTAATGAGGTCAAGAGTGTATGCCAACACCAAAGAAATGTAAAACATGTGCTGTGTGCAATGAAAAACACACAGGGACTAACAGTACAAACATACAGAGATTGACAATGTCAATATCAACTTTACTTAGGCAGAGAGGCCCATTCAGTAACTAGGCTGGTAACATTCAGATAATATTATAAGACAGAACATGAGAGAAGTGTTACAGCATGGAGCAGAGTGCTTTTCAAGCATCTACCAATCCCTAGATTGCCTCAAGCACAGCTAGCAAATTTTTCTATTTCTTTTATAAAATGCAAATTAGAATAGCTGCCCTTTTGGATATGAATGAAGAAATAAAAATATGCTCACAGGATACTGTGTGCTCTCATAATATAAAGCACGTGCCTCAACCAATCAGATTACTAGATTTCTGAAAGATGATCAAGATTTCACTACTAGAAACAGACTGCAGGAATGAGAATTTGTAACCATGCACTAAGTCTATTCATTAATTTTTATATGTACAAATTTGTGACTATGATGTACATGTACAATTGCACCATGTGATAGTCCCCAAGAACCATCCCCAACCACCACTTTAACTATGACAATATGAAGAACACACACTGAACTAATTCAAAATGCTGCTTATGTTTTGAGGGACAAATCACAATATTGTAACATCATTCAGTACTCAACAGGGTAATATTCTATTAATAACTTTAATTGTACTTTATACGACTTCTTTTTTTAATGCAAAAGGCATATTTAGGATGAATCCATAATGTATGACAAAGGAGGGAAGTGGCAGGTGAAATCTTTAATCTTTAATCTTGAAAATTCAATACACCCCTTAGCTTGAAGTCCCCCAAGCAAACATTATGTTTCTGAGACAATGAATACTTCCCGATGTCTGGGATTTTGGCTTCTTTGGCTTACTCTGACAGAAAGAAGCCAAAATGACAATAAAGTTGTCTCTACACAAAGTAGCACCAGCATGGCTGTAACCTTTGATTCATTTATTTCACTTTGAATATTTCAGGTTTAGAATGTTGCAGGTTTCCAGAAACTATATAAACGTAATGGTTTCCAGTTTGAGTACAGTTTAACCCAACAGTTTCGACCACTGCTTTGACAGCCAGGATCCCCAATTGTCCCCACGCAGGCATGGCTCTGTTCTTAAGTACGCTGCACCCTCTCCCTTGGGATCTGCATGGGCCTAAACCCCGCATTACTTTTATAACTCCTGGGAATCTGTTACATGGCCATAAAATACCTATTCCTACAGTATATACCTATAAGCTTACTAATATAAAATCTCACCTCATCCAAAAAGAAGTTAACAGCTCCACCAACTCCAGGCTCACTCTTAGAAGCAACAGCAAGCAGTGGATAGTTAATATGCCAAGCAATGTCTGTCTGGACACCCACACTCGGAGCCTGGATCTTGTGATCAAAATATACAGCCATTTTCACAGAAAATCTTAAATATGAATTAAAGTGTTTCGCCAGGCGATATATGCAGTCAAAAATGAAGTTTCTAGAGTCTCTGTAGAATTGTTAAAACCTTCTTTTAATGATTAATGGTACGATTCTTGGTCAACTTATATATTTCTTAGACAAATTAGTCATTCACTTTGGAAAATTTGTAAATACGAATGACAGCAAGCGAGGTAACATGGCGACTTTCTTTGATTGTTTGTTGTTTACGGCCGTACCAACAGTCTCGTAGTTGACAAATAATACTTTCTATTCCCACCAGCTTCTAGTCTTTGGATTTTTTGAAAGTTTCCTGCTTTTTTCTGGTTGAATTCCTTGAATATTTTCCCAATTTTATCCTCAACGCATGTAAACACAAACTCGGTTGCCACGCAAAGTTCACCAATCCTTCCAACAGGTCTTCTCACATCCAAATGCAAAAACCACCGCTTTTTGGGTCATAAAGCCAAATATAAAGCCTTCCAAGTTTATCTTTCAGTCCATTGTTGCTTAAAGTGTTTCTAATTCAACATTTTCTCCATAAATTCGAAGTAAAATATAATGACTTTCAAACTTGAAAATGTAAATGTCCGCCAATGGCTACCTACGAGTCCCGGATGTATTTGAGCCCGCGGGGGAATAAACTGCGGACATTCAAAAAAACACACGGAAGAAGACTGGGAAGCAATTTATTTTCCCGCCAAAAATAAAAAGACAAAATCCAAGATGGCGGCTGATTCATTAATCGACGCTCCAGAAGGAGTCTGGCAAGAAACGTTTGAATTATACGAGTTGATTTTAAAGAGAAAAGCCAAGGAGAAGAAGAAAGACAAGGGTAAGGAGCTGATAGAGTTAGATAACTGGTAGGTAAGAAGTTTTGTCAATAATATTTTTTTCAAAACCCCCATAGCCCCACTAGAGTAATCATGAACGCTCCCTAAAAGGCCTCCCTAAATGATTTCAATCATCATGTATCATCATTCTGGGTTCCTTCTGCATTTGCCACGAGCCTATTATTTTCTTTGATAGCTATTGTATCACTTGTGGACTTTTGTTACGTAAGCTGTTCTTCTACTCGTCGTTGTAATGTTCTTTATTATGAAAACACTAATAATCCCGAGGGGGACTCTCTTGAAAATTGGGTAGGGGGGCTCGACGGACGGTTTTGAAAATGACCCTAATAGGTACGCATAAATTAACTGAGATGCTGATTTCAGGCCTTAAAAGGTACGACCACATTTAAAATGAAAACCTTTCCAACCATTATAATCTTGTATGAAGTTTGATATTTTTCAAAACGAACAAATCTGACCCTAAAAGGTACGGAGTCAGCCGGGAGTCAGCCGGAGACCCTAAAAGGTACGCAAGGTCTCATTTTCGACCCTAAGAGGCCTGTTGAGCCCTCGTACCCACTTTTCAAGAGAGTCGCCCCAGGTAATAATCTTGGCTTCATGGAAGAGAGAGGCGGTTGATGTTTTGTATTTATTATTTTGTTCCCTATCTTTTATTGTTTGTTTCCTTTTAAGGTTTCAACAGGAGTTACCAGCTGTAATTGACAAAAGAGAAGAAAGATACCTGACCAAGGAAGAATTGATCAAACTCATGCAATGGAAACTATCAGTTAGTATGTCCAAGAAGTAGAGAGGGGCTAATAAATGGTTTTTCTTGGAAGTTCTGGGGGTAGGGGATTTTATATTTAATTATAACCCTACACAAGAGGCCATGCTTAATTTGATGCACATGTAGAGTGAAAGTTCAGCAATGAAATATGTAATTTAAAATGTGGAAGAGCAGGTTTGCACATTCATTGAATCATGGTTATTCCCCACTTACGGCTTTCTGATGGATCACAAGAATAGCCCAAACTCCACGTCTTTTATTGAAATTAATGAATTGAAACTGAAATACTTTTTAAATGTGTGGTTCCAGAAATTATCCATACCCCCACGGATGTTTTTTTTTCAGACCCCCCCTACCCCTGGAAATGCTAATTTTCTTCCATAAAAACTCTGTAATTTTGTTCTCTGACTCCCCCTAGCCCTTGGACATTCCAAATTCCTCTTGTGGGTAGGTGGGTGGGGGGGTATGGACAATTTCTGGAACTACACAATGCATTTACTTTAGAAGTTGTTTATTGTTTTGCATATTAAGATTTTTCATTTTTTGTTTTCTAGAGAGGAAAGTTCAGGCCCCGCCTTGTAGATTTGATTAAATCCAACAGTCCTGAAACAATCTCAGAAAACACAAGAATGGCATTCAAGCTGCTACCTAATATAGAGAAATCAATCAAAAAACTCTCTGAACTTAAAGGTGTAGGACCTGCCACAGCCTCTGGTATGCCATGCTTACTGGTTTTATTTATATGGGGGAACTTGCAGATAACTTGAATCATCGTAAAAAGCTTTGTGAAACTGACGTTTCGGATGTTAGTCCTTCGGAGTAACTTACTCCAACGAAGGACTAACGTCCGAAACGTACGTCTGAAAHGTCAGTTTCACAAAGCTTTTTACAGTTATTCAAGTTATCCACAAGTTCCTGCTGTTTTATTCAGAAATACCAACACAGTCCATGCTAGTACTCTACTAGTTATCACCACTTATTTATATGGGAGAGGGATTGTATCAGATGGTATTGTTTTTATTTCCCAACTTTTATTGATTTCTGCCTCTGGAATGATCAAAGTCAGGGTACGGCTAACTCACAGATCAAATTGGAACTCAGTGTTAGATTTTGCAAATGGAGGAAAACTGAAGAACCCAGAGAAAAACTCTCAAATCAAGGGAGAGACCTACTCACATGTGATGCCGAATCTGGGAATCAAATTCTAGACCCCAGAAGTAAGAGGGGTGTACACTTCTGTGACACCACTCTTGATTCCCTTTATTACATTTTACAGTCAAATACTGCATTACAGAATTGTGGATATCCACATAATCATCAATACCATGTGTCCTGTATCTCTTTTTAAAGCTATACTGTGTGCTGGCTGCCCACAAGTCCCATTTATGGCAGATGAAGCTATGATGACTTTGCCAGTAGGCAAGGGAAAACTAGAATACACTATGAAAGCCTACTTGCAGTACCTGGAACAGCTAAGATCAAAATGTTTATCAAAGCTTTGCAAAACAGGTAATTTGATTCAGCTTGCTAGCTAGCTGGCCTCTTTTTAAGTTCATAAGAGACTATGCTATTTACTAGAGCAGTTTTTGTATGACTGTGAAAAGCTCACAGCATTAACACTGTTGTGACACAGCAAGGCATATGCCAGACTAATCACATTGTGCGAGAATTTACTCTCCATCCAATCAAATTCCCTAAGCACAGCATAAACACTGTGCAGACACATGGTCACACCAGTGGTCACACCAATGTCATGGCACTGGTAGACTAATCACATTGTGCTAGAAAATAATCCACCAATCAAAATTCTAGGAAACATGGTCATGGTAAGGCACGTATGTGGTCCATGAACTTCATTGGAATACACAAATATTCTACAAAAATTCAAGGCTAATCCTGAACAAGAGAGCTCAACACTAAAGTATAGGTTTTATAGATTCTGAAAACTCTCAGCACTAAAATATAGATCTTGTGAAAAAAGGTACATTATATAAAAATATAAATATTTTTCTTATTGAATTCGGTTATCACATAATATCGTAAATTATTATCGTATAATTTACGATATCATGCTCATCCTCATCCAGTAATTGCTTATTATTTGTATTTTTTTGCATCCAAAATTAATAGGTGCATCTTTTTTTGTTGTTTTTGTAGATTCTGTTGCCAATTGGAATGAACACAAAGTAGAATTAACATTGTGGACATTTGTAACAGCATCAAAACTGGCACCTGAGCTACTACCAGAATGTAAGTCAAGTGCTGCTAAACGTAAGAGAGAAGGAACAGGTTCAGGGGAACGGGATGCAAAGAAAACCAAGAAATGAAATAGACATTTTTAACATAAAAATATTACTTATGAGACTGAACTTAAATCAACTGAAAACCTTTTGATCATCCTTAATAAAAATACAATACACAATACAAGAGGTTTTGCACAATATCTGACACTTGACAGTAGCAATGTTAGATGGCAGAAACAATACAATTGTTTTACATGAGAAAGAATTCCGAGAGTAAATGGAATTTATCTTTATTGTTCTGTCATCTAACATGGCTACTTTCAAGTGTCAGATATTGTGCAAAACCTCTTGTACTTTCTATTGTATTTTTATTAAGGATATGGTGTAGTGATCCACAACTACAATAAAATGTATGTACTAAAAAGGCCTTATAATATAAAATACAGTTTGTTGATTGGCAACAGTGATTGAGACAACAGTGAATAAAATCAACTAAATTGAGATTCCCTCCCACTCTTGCCCAGTTACATGAATAGAAAAATGATAGGTTTCTGTTAGCAATTACACCTATCTAATCAACCTAAACAACACATGTTTTGCCTTGAAGATTTCCGTAACAAGACAAGGACGATAATCCAAGTAAAGTCTATTAGCAGCAGTTATATTTTCCTCACCTACTTGTGAAAATTGTGTTACGATTCTTGCAAAGACGAGAAGAGTTATGTAATTCAGGGGCGGCGGAAGCTAAAAATCTTTGGGGGGCACTGCAAAATCTTTGGGGGGGGCACTGAAGATTATATTTTTTAGGGGGGCCAGGCTTGCGCACGGAGCTAAAAATAGATTTTCAAGAAACTTTCATGGGTCACAGGGATATGCTCTCTTACTTGATATTCTCTTGCCGTAAAACAATGACTAAGAAACCAATATTTTTTAGGGGGGCCAGGCGCCCCAAAAACATTTGGTGGGGGGGGGGCACGTGTCCCCCCGGCCTCCCCCACTGGTTCCGCCGCCCCTGTAATTATCATCTGATGTTTAGTATTCAGGTTTATTTCTTTCATCAAAAGTTACAGCGTTATAATAAGATTGATATAAAAAGACGTAGAACCCACGTTTCATAATCCCTATAAAATGCAGAGCGTGAATTGAATATAAGAAAAGCCTAAGTACGAGCGCGTGTTTGTGTATTTTGGTGCGCATCGATAAAAGTGATTTCAGCTCTGAAAGAGGACACTCTTCACTATCAAATAGAATAACATATGTCACGTGCTTAAAGTTACGTTACGATGCGTCTTCTTACTTGGTCATGGCATCTTTGATTTGAGGTCTAGATAGAGTCCATTTATGAACAGTCACGGCTTTAAAGACTTCCATGACAAGATCAGGAAAATAATCCAAGTAATCAAAATTTGTCGACAACATTTCCTTGATTTCTTCTGATAACGTGTGAGAATGAGCGTAGCCATTCCGTATCAGTCGCACTAAGTCCACGATAGATTTAGTGTCGTAGTTCCGCCATTTTTTAGCAGTCATTTCATGGTAAAACTTACGCATGAGATTATTTCTTGAATTATCCCATGACTTACATTTGACTACTCTTTTGAAAATCATGGATGAATTCAAGTCTTTTTCCAAATCAGTCTCAGGAAAATTCCTATAAGAAGGCCATAATTCAAATTCTGGCTGATTTCCGACAGCAACGAGGAAATCCTTTCTTTTACTATTCGTCCAGAACAACGGATGAGCTAGTGCATCAGTTGGGCTTATTCTTTCCCCGACACTTTTCTTGAGCATCTTTTTAATCAGGTCTGTTGCTTCAGGAGAGATGTGGTCATCCCATCCTTGCATTTGATCTTTTTTTATGTTATCTTCTATAAGGTGCAGAGCTGATGAAGATGTAGGAGAAAAGGGATGCTTTTGTTCGGACAAAATGTAATGCAATAAAAGTCCACAGGAAAATGTGTCGGAATTCTCTGTAAAATGTCCCTTAGATTTGGACGTCGACGTCAAAATTTCTGGAGCAATCCAACCTTCGGTACCAACGATTGTACGTGAACGGCTGAACTCTGTAGTAGAGGAGCCATTAACGCAATCGCGGCTTAGACCAAAGTCAGCAATTTTTAAGCAAAGTCTAGGATGTGTTTTATATAAGATGTTTCCTGGCTTGAGGTCACGATGGATTATTTTTTTCTCATGTAAATATCTTAGTCCCTTAATCACATCTTTGCAAAGTAAGACACTTTTGCTTTTGTCAACTGCGCCTTCGTTAAAGTAGTGTTCAAGATCTCCCTCCATCAGCTCCAATACTATGTATGAAAAGTGTATGTCTTCTAAGAAACACACATAACTAACGACTTGTTTGCAGTCGGCAAGTTTAGCAAGGTTTGTTATTTCACGCTTGTCTTCTGGTCGTACCATGCGCGACTTTTGAATTTGTTTTATGGCCACTTCCCTACCATCATTCTCATTGATCCCTGTGAAAACAAGTCCGTACGAGCCACGTCCAATGTGGTCTTTGTGATACCAAAATGAGCCGACTATCTCTCTCTCTTGTCCTCTTGAAACTTTGGTCAACGTGGTTTCGTACCTCTTGGAAACAGAATCCCAAGGAATGCGCTTAGAGATTTTGCTCACATCTATGGGTTTCGTTAAGAGGTGTTTGAGTTCAGGACAGGTCTCCGCTAGGTCAAGGCATGACTCACCAGTTGAGTCAGGAATTCGAAAATTGGCTCCATATGAAAGAAGCATTTCAGCAATTTCGCAGTGGACTGAATCGCTAGGTACCAGATCTTTCCAGTTTTCTGCCTTTCCAGTTTCCTCTGTACTACATTGTGCAACTGTTTTTCTTTTTTTAAGCATGGGTTGCGTCTTGCTATACTTTTTAAACTTATCGAAGAATTTTCTTTTTGTTCCTTTAGAGGAATGTAAACTCTCACTTAAACTGTCATCTGAAATGTCAATTGAACTGTCATCTGAAATTGAACTGTCAATCGAACTGTCATCTGAAATGATGTCACTTGAACTGTCATCTGAAATGATGTCACTTGAACTGTCATCTGAGCTACCAAGTTCTAATATATTCTTGCAGCAAAAGCGAAGAGGCACATCTAAGTTCGCTATCTTTTTTCTTGAATTCAAAATAATTTTGACTAGATTAGCTTTCCAACGTGTTTGTGTCGACTGGTCCTTGCAAATAACGTTTAAAAGTGGATAAGCAATTGTATCAGATTCAATGTGTTTGTCTACACAAATGACTTCAATTAAGGCTTTGGCAAGAACAAAGGCTTGGCATTTTATCATGATACTTAGAACAGAGTTATTATCTTGGTCAACAGTCCATGGATGAAGTTTCATCTTTATAGCAGTTCTCCAGAAGGTTTCTGGGTCTCCTAAAACGTCTTGATAAAAACAGTCAGTTCTCCGAAGAAAAGTGCGTCTTTCCGCTGCAGCAAATAGGGGTGGGTGTCCTGACGAATCCACAGCATCTCTTTTCGCTCCAGCATCTATCAAAAGCTTTACAGCACTCCAAGTCTTGCACTGATGCAGAGGGGTTCTTTCATCATCATCTCTGGCATTCGGCTTTGCCCCACATTTCAGGAGAAGCTGTAAAATGGCTTTCAAAAGTTTTTCAAATGTGTAGTTATGGGTAACGTTACTCGAATAGTTTTCTGAAGATGGTAAAGTGAGCGATGCCCATGAATGAAGTAGCAAGTAAAGATGGCCACTGCTATTTTTAAAGCTTTCAGCTTGTTTACAATTTGCATCTGAAAACAATTGCAGCAGATTAAACATTTCGTTTAGTACTTCCTTTCTTACAGCTTCATCTTGCAATCGAAGACCTTTTTGAAAAAGATCAATTATCAAATGGAAAACAGACTTTCCGTTTGGTAATGTATCGTTGACCTTCGTTCCACAGTTTAGCAAAAGTCTACAGATTTCTACCAGCATCTTTACATCATCAGTTCTTAGTAACCACTTCGTATGCAAACTAAGTTCTGACAAGCAAAACAACAGAGGCGTTTGACCTTGGTGGTTTTTGATGTTCATTGTTGTTCCATGCCTTCTTAGTAGGTGACATGTTTCCATGACCTCCGTTTGAGATACACCGACAAATGGCAGGAGAGTTACATAGTGAAGTAAAGTGTTGCCATGCGAGTCAACACTGTTTGGATCAGCACCTAAATTCACAAATGAAGGAACTACTTGTGACAGTTGCTCACTTGAGATCTGTTCCAAAATGTTTTCTATGGTTATTTTAGTTTGATCATCAGCCCTCGACAAGAACTCAGAAAGACATTCTTTGTGCACAAAATATGAATAGGAAGTTTTGACTTCACCCAAAGGCGTACACATAAGCACAATTTTGCAAAATAGTACTTCTATTAGTGCTTTTACCATAATTATTTTCGTAACACCTTTTCTATGAAGCAGGTTCAATTGCTCAGTCAGATCAAAACGATAAAAAGGATTTTCATTGTGCAACATCTCTTCAATAAAAAATGATAAAATGCTTAAATTGCAATTGTCTTTCAAATAGAGATTTCCACCATTGTAGAGAAGGTAAAGGGCAACCACTGGTGAACGCTGCAGAGCATAAAATAAGGGCGTTCTTCCATGGTGATTTCTCACATTTATCAAGGCTTTACCTTTCTCCACCAAAATTTTTACATGAATGTCCAAATCCAATCTGACAAAATGAAACAACGGAGTTTCGCCTTTGTTGTCAGGTAGGTTGACATCACAACCCTTGTCAATCAATAAACCAATGGAATCATCTGAAGAAAAACGTGATACGCAAAACAAAGCGGTTTGACTATCATTATTAACTTTGTTGATATCAGCACCAGCATCAATTAATGCCTGCACAATAATTGCATTGTCATTTGTGACTGCACTAAACAACGCAGTTTTGCCATCATTATTAGCCTTGTTGCAATCGGCACCAGCATCAATTAACGTCTGCACAATAATTGCATTGTCGTTTCTGGCTGCACTAAACAAGGCAGTTTGGCCATACTTATCAGTCTTGTTGACATCAGCACCAGCATCAATTAATGCCTGCACAATAATTGCATTGTCGTTTGTTACTGCACTAAACAAGGCAGTTTGGCCATACTTATCAGTCTTTTTAGCATCAGCACCAGCATTGATTAACGCCCGTACAATACTTTCATTGTCGTTACTAGCTGCACTAAACAAAGCAGTTTTGCCACCATCGTCAAACTTGTGGACATCAGCGCCAGCATCAATTAACGCCTGTATAATGCTTTCATGGTCGTTACTAGCTGCACTAAACAAAGCAGTTTTGCCATAATTATCAGTCTTGTTGACATCAGCACCAGCATTGATTAACTCCCGTACAATACTTTCATTGTCGTTACTAGCTGCACTAAACAAAGCAGTTTTGCCATAATTATCAGTCTTGTTGACATCAGCACCAGCATTGATTAAC
>NW_022261338.1:121225-162345 GCF_009602425.1 Actinia tenebrosa | reverse complement strand
TATAGGCCAACAGATAGTATGAGTTTATAAAATCAGCAAAAATACGGTTCTAAATTTTAACAAATTCCTATGAATTATACCAAAATCTTCAGGAAAGCCCAGGGTTTTCAAATCCACTTCTGGTTTTTTTTTGACAGGTTCTGTTTTAAATCAAGGAGAGACGATTTTCTAGCTTGACCCCGGTTACGTCATGCATTTTCTCTTGTAAAATACGTCCAATAGCGTAAATTCAACTCAAAAAGTACGGTGTTTTTTTTTCAATAGAATTCATTCTAAACCATATAATACAGTCCGTGAATAGTTGAATTAACTGAATCCACTTCTGTTTTTTGCCTAGATAGTCATTATTTTGAGAAAAGATCCAAAAACCGTGTTTTTGAGGCATAATTTGTATGGGCTCACATGAGGGGGCGTGAGCTTGAAATCGTAGCTGGCCAAATGTTAACAGATTTTTTCTGATGATACGGCATGAGAAATGTTCAATTTCTATCTTGTGTCTTTGTAAGTAGTTTTATGGACGGTTTATCGTCATGGTTTAGCCATAAAACGCTATTTATAGGTCACGTGACCTGTGACGTCACGCTGCCAGGGGGGTTGGTTACCATCAGCGTTGGCATACAAAGACTTTGGTAGTGCAATAACGTCAAAAAAGGTTTATTTCAAAAACTAGCGATAATGTTATCTTAGCAAGTCACGTGATATGTGACGTCATACACCCAAAATCGTTGGGGTGACTGACAGGGCACGTGACTACATTCCTGCCAAGTTTCGTAATCACAGGTTGTATTGCCGCGGAGAAAATGGTACAGGGGCCACCAGAGGTGTGGGGCCACCAGACGTGGGGCCACCAGACGTTGGTGGAACGTGCCAACCCCTTCTCGTTTTTAGGGAGGGAGCGTTGCGTGACGACCGACACTAAATTGCTTTGGATTCAACACTGAAATATGAGACGAAGAATATCTTCGCGTGTGACCAGAGTACTTCATTCGAATATATACTGTATATACTGTATATAAACAAGCTATTGAGTTTACCCAAGAGTTTTTGGATCCGGCTTTTTGTAGCTAGTGCCTGAAAGGCATAGCTACTATGACATCGTCTGTGTAAGCATAGCTAATGAACATATTTTCGTATGATACTCGTATTTAATCAAATCGTTCCGTGATCCTTCGTCCGGTTTTCGACTTGTTATCGATCAAAACTTTGAAGCTACGGATAATACTTGGAGCAAATCAGATCGTTTCGTGGTCTTTCGTCCAGTTGTCGATTTGTTGTCGATCGAAACGTCCGAGCTACGTGACGTGCTTCGTCCTTCCATGTGTTAAAATTTTTCCTCGATGTAAGATTTTAAAGTATTTTTTTCTCTATTTACACAAGAGGATATGAAGTAAAAGAGCACATCCCTGTGCCCCATGAAAGTTTTTTGAAAATCTATTTTTAGCTCCGCGCGCAAGTCTGAGCTATTTTAGCATGCGATTCCTGATTGGTCAGATCGTATGATGTTATGGGTACACAAGAGATTGGCACTGACAAAGCAAACTTCCTGCAGTTGACAAACCAAACTCAATTGAATTTGACGAGAAAATGCGTTAGAGGAATTCTTTGAAAAATTCTGAAGGGTTTTTGAAGGAATCCATAAACAGCATATGTAAAGAATACTCAGCTGAGACAACCCCATTCAAGCTTGATTTTAAATCAAAACAATGATCGCTCGATTGAGACTCATTTTTTGGAGTTGATTGCAGTTATAGATGAGACTGCAAATTATTCCACAATTCTCCACCTAAACTGAAATACAGTTAATATTGCTGTATCCCTAGAACACGTACTTCTGACCTGAACTTCAATGTTTTCAAAATGAAAAGTTATCTAATGGACATCTAAAATGAAGGTATATAGATTGGACTCGTTTACGAAAGAGCCGGATTTTCGATGAAGAAACTTGTTAAATTCACTTAGTCAAAAGTTTAAAAAGGAGCCCAATTTAGATAAAACTGAAAGATGAAAATAAAATCGGGCAAATTATCTTTAATTTTTTCTCTCCTTCGAGATGAAGATAATCTCCTCCATAATGAAAACCATGAAGTGAAAAAATGAAATCGAAATGCACTACATCGTATTCTTCGCACGAGTCTTTGTTTCAACCTTAGTACTCTCCCACTTAGGAATTTTGTCACATTTACACAACCCACCACCAACCACCTCAGGGGCTAGCTTTGTTCTTGAAAAATTCTTCGACAAAGTTTTGCATGGCCGACATTTTTACACTTTGAATTCCTGGTTACTTTTACTTGAAAAACGAAAGATAACTACAGATAATCCAATAAGATGTCAAGTTTACTGAAATTTATCTTAATTTATCAAATTTCGGAGATTTCCTAACTTTTTCTGGACAAATGAACACAGCATATAAAGACAGACTAGAAAACCGCTTAAGAAAAGGTGAGCAAAATATTATAATCATACTTTTAATCCTTTTACATGACATGACAATGTTTGGTTATCCACATGAAGAGTTTATGTTTTCATAAGAACCGTATTTTTACCGCAACGAAATTAAGAAAATAAATGCTTTGGTAGCATCAAGAGAAAATTGGCTGGAGATCATTAACCAGCTAAACTTGTGAAATGAAGGCCCTGAACGTTAAAACCAAATGTGTCATCAGTTAAGAAATAGTTTTCTGATCCTCATTCTTTATAAAAAAAAATATTTTCATTCCTTTTATCTAATCCTAAACTACTTTTCGATAAGCTTGAAAACTTAAGCTTACTAGATTTTGAGATTCGATTTTACGAGTTTTTATCCGCTGTTTTCACGCGTGAGAAAGATAACGGAAATCACGAAGCACAAAAGTTTTCGAAAAACAAAGTTTACATTCAGTGATAGTAAATAGACTCTATTAACCATGATTCAGTTAAACATGACAAGGACAACTGAGACAAAAAAAAAATGGAATGCCAAATACAAAATTCTTTGTCAGTAAATTGGCATTTGTAAATGTAGTTAATGTGTTTGAATATTTTTAGCTTTCTAAAGTGAAACAAGGTCTTAGACAATAACATATCTCTCATTAAAATCCATTAAGCTTATCTATAGAAATATTAAACGTTTCGAGAGAAATTCTTTGAACTGTCGATAAAAAATGTTGTCATAAAAAATACTATAATATACGATTGTTTTCTAAAAAAGACACACATGAATTCTTTAATAGCACTTATTGATCCATCTTTGAAAACATGAAAGTTTTTTTATTTGTTCTTGGTCTATAATTAGTCCTAAAGCGATTTTTTCTTTGCATTAGAGAGCCGCATTTGCGAGTAGTTTTGCTTTGACATCAAGCGGGATTCCTGTGTTGTGTACACGGACGGACGGACGGACGGACGGACGGACGGACGGACGGACGGACGGACGGACGGACGGAAGTGACGTCAGCCAAGCCATGACAAATCAACTCGATGGTTTACCATTTTTTCTTAAGTATGGTGCTCCGCTCGCGCGGGCCAAAAGCGGGAGCTCCGCTAATATATATATATACAGTGATTTACAGAAATTCCGAATAAATTCAAATATATCAATATATATAATATGTACTTAAACTAATTTAGCCTACTTTTCCACCAAAAAAAAAATCAAGTCTGCAAAGTAAGCTAAAACTAATTGGCATATCTCTGAATTCCTTAAATATAGCGATTTTCAACCAGAAGTCAACCAAATATCTAATAATAATGCCCAAACTATACACTGTGATTATATATATATTTAAATGGTGTATTAAACCTTTATTAAAGCGATTTGTGAGTTGAAAATCACCCAGGATGCACCCGATATGTCGATATATCGTGATTCATTTTATTTGCAGAATTTTTGCACAGCGCTATATATCAGTATATAGAGACTTATTTATAAGTATATATTTATATATATGTGTACATCTTACACCTCTGTAACTTTGGATTTCTTTATTTAATCTTTTTAAAAGCTGCCATGAACCCATTTCCAATCAAAAGACCAGTGTTTTGGATTAGCTCACAGCAGCGACAATGAGTGTAGAAAGTTAAAATATTTCGAATAAAAGATATCTATTATGGGACCTTGTATTGTTTTCCCATTCCACCTGTCATTCCCTAGAGTATAATGTTTGTTTAACGGTTGCGCATATATGGATACAACTCATCCAATAGAAAATCTTATTCTAAAGAGAATAACGCGTGCGTAGTAGTCTGCATTGGGAAAACTTATTTTCATTATGGCGTATATTTCGTACTCTAAAACAACCCCAAAATGCACTGCAATATCAACTTGACCCAGTTTTTTCCAGTCAACCTCGAAATGGCAAATGTTTTGGTGGCTTCTGCTTTAATCTTTTGTCTGTTTTCGAACTCCTTCCATTTATTGTTCCGTTTCTCCATGCGTCGATGGTGAAAACCATCGTAATTTATCACTCTATTTACAATAATCTATGACCTCTAATTCTCCTTGAACCGAACTAATGAATCAATACTGATTGCATTGGCTATCCTATTTTGCATCAACAGCCAAGCACAGCTTTTGTTGTATCATCATTTCTTGCTATCTCACTGGATATTGGACCGCGGTCAGAGATTACATACAGATGCTTTAATTTGTTGTTTGAAAACTTATTTAAGAAGAATTTTGTATATCCTTGAGTATATGTATATTAGTTGTTCAATTCAAGATCTTTCAAAATCAGTTAACTCTCCAGGCTTAGATACCATGTAGACCTTGCTCACCAATATGAGTCCCTGTAGCTCAGTTGGTTAGAGCGTCTGAGTGCAAACAGAGAGTTTTAATCCAGTCCGAAAAAAACTGATTCGCTTGACGAACAAAATTCTCATCTTTAATTATTTAATTCTCATGGCTGATGTCTGACTCGTCCCCAAGTATCTCTCAAGTATTTTTCAGCGCACCGCGATTAGTATGAGATTTAAAGTTTCTAATCATGATGAGAGAGACGACCGGATGTTGGCAACAAGGTATGTTCCCATGCACAGCAAACCGGGAACCCTGTGGCGTATACACAGACGGACGGACGCTGTATTGCAAAAGTCTATTGCCGGGATTCATGTCCAGTGAAAGGACTGGGGAGACCGGACAACTGTTGACCAGGTTGCATAAAATGATCATTTTTATTGAATGTAGTTGTAGATTACCATTGAGTTCGACAAATTTTGACACGATTTTGACCGGATGAACTGAAAAATCACGGGTAAATGGAGATTAGCAGGGCATCGTTCTCACGATTGTACAGTTTCACCCAGTCCTCCCACGATATGAATCTCGACAATGGTTACGTGGCAAGAGGCTCAAATGGATTTTTAAAAAATGCAGAAAGTTGACAAATTGGTCTAAATGGTTGACACAACAGATTTATTGCTTGCAAGGATCTGCAAATCTGGTTTCCACGGTTTCGATAGTACGTTAGTTCCAGTTCTTTAAATTAAAAATTAATAAATTATATTTTGTGCAGTGTGGTTTTCTATACAAGAACACGGTTTCGGGCTCTTCATTATTCAAGTTTCATGGCATGCAAATCTTCTCAAGCACTCAGTACTGTTGATAAAGTAAAGTCACTTGGTTTGAAATAACCAAACGTTAACAGTGGGTCATTTCGCTGTATCTCTACGAATTTCGAGAGCTAAATCTTGATTCTGTAATCTACCTTCGCTCACCTGATAAATATCAGTTATCTGACGTCTGTGACATGCAGAGCAAATAAAACAACTTGAAACAATTGCCGAAAAGTTTTTACGATAAATATCATTGAAAATGAGATAAACAAAAAAGTTGTACGCAAAACTTAAGCTTAATGTATAAAATGTAGCAAAGTTAATATCAAACCTAACGGAGAGAGATAGGGAATTGAGTTGTCCTGAAACCTCTAGAAAATAATAAATATCAAAAAACAAGCGACTAAAAAACAAAAAGCTTACTACAGTAATAGACATCATTAAAACATTTTTGTTTTGACTCTCTCTCACTTTCCTGAAGAAGTCTGTTGGCTGCTGTCCTAGAAGTGTTTGCTTGCGAAGCCTATAAAAATAAGTGAGTAAAGGATTATAATAATTGGGATGGTTAAACCGTTTGCTAGCACTGTTACAGAGATTGAATGGATTAGATGTCCGCTGGGTATGCCATCCTGAGACCAGTCAAGTTCACAGGAATACGAATCATTGTATTTTTTAAGGCGGGAAATTCGTAAATATGGTGAGGTTACAAGACCTGAAAAGATCCAGATCCCTGGGATTATGTACTTAAGTCTTGACCTGCTAAAGCCGCCCTTGAATGGATGAGCCACAGCGTAATACCGATCAAGAGCGATGAAAATACAGCTATAGATCGAGATCAAAAATGAGATCTCTCCTAGAAAATGCACAAGTTTGCAAATTGCAACTCCAAAGTCACCGCCAATCAACCACTTCCGGTTAAAATTCAAAGCAACAACGATTGTTGGGACTGACACTAATGGAAAAATTAGGTCACTGACCGCCATGTTTGCTATCAAGATGTTTGTATTGGTTCTTAATCGTTTGTCTTCGTAGATTGCCCATAGGATGAGAGTGTTACCAGTCAGAGACACCATTAATAGAAGAACCAAAGCAAAATTTTTCAGTGACAAAGAAATATTTTCAGGCAGAGAAGAAAACGTAGTAGTTGTCGCTGTTGAAGCAGAAATGTTGTAATTTGTTGACATTTTGTTCACTGCTTTGATTTTACGTTTAGATAACCCTAGTAACGCCCTTTTCGTCTTTGCTGCTAAGTTTTGTAATTAATCTTCTCCTTCTTTCAATCAGAGCTCCTTCCGATTCTTCCTCCGCTCCTTTAACGTTTTTGTGCTCTTCTCGTTCACCTTCTTTTCATTCCTTGTTTCTTCTTCTTTGTTTTCGGTCCTCTCCTCTTTTTTACCTTTATTCTTTTCCTGTTACGTTTTCAAAAGTTTGAAAAGAACTAGGATTTTAATATTCTTCTCTTTTTTCCCTTGGAATTCCTTTTTAAATGTAATTCGACTCCCCGTTCTTAATGCTCCTACTCTTAATAAAAGCACAACGTAACCCAATGTCTGGCTTGCTATTCGATATGCTCAGTTTTCGGGTTCCGAGAAAGAAGCTAGCCTTGAATGGATGTCAAACTGTTCAACCTGCTGTGCACAGTACTTGGAAAATGTTTGTCTCATACACCGGCGTGTTAATGAAATGCTTTAAAAGGACCTAAGTGGATCCTGTCTTTTTTATACAAATAAAACGTGATTGCGTGGTATTTTTATTATTTTAGATTTATTATTATTTAGATGAAATATTTAACAATTATTCGCCAAATGCGAAGTGATTATCGGGGAATATTTACGACGCGAGTCGTTGAGCGGCGAGGTAAATATTCCCCAATAATCACTGAGCTTGAGGCAAATAATTGTTTTAGTATTAATACACAGGTGATTCTTTCAAAAAAAGAAGAAAAATAGAAGGTAAAAGGCATTTTTTTCCGGTAACAGCAACAAAGCGGCTGTCTGCCATTTTGGATTTTCGCTCGAGGTGATTATCGTGTGATAGTGTGAGTTTCTATAATCACCTGCGTATTTTTATTAAATTTTGTTATTTATATTAATTATCTAATTTAGCTTGTATACTTAGTAATTAGTTTTTATAATTAGAAGGCCAATTGAAAATTATCTACGATAAATTGTATACCTTCGTTAAATAAAGTTATTATTATTATTATTAATATTATTATTTTTTATTTTATTAAATTATTATTATCATTATTATCATCATCATCATCATCATCATCATCATTATTATTATTATTATTATTATTATAAAGTCACATTTACTACCAGGGTTTTCAGCATATTTTGATAGATCCTGGAAGTTTTTAAAAATACAGAGTCTTAACCCCAATCTGGCAGAAAATACAAACTCAGATGTAAAGATCATGGACGGAAGCTAAAACACGACACGTCTGCGCGCAGTTGCCATGGTCACAGAATATCCCCACAAGATCACGCGACATTCCTTCGAGTATCATTTACTTTTTCACTGTTAAAATTTATTAAGTTCATTGAAAAGTAAATTGTCTTGGATGAAGCTCGTTTAAATAGGGGCTTATTTTTCGCAGCCCGAAACAAAGTTTTTAAATTATTTTGGCCAATGAAAGCTGATATATTCACAAAGACTATTTTTATGGTGGTGCGCCAACCAGGCTGCAGTGAACATTTCCGTTCGTTAATACCCCAGGCATTTTTTGGACTCGAACATTAAGCATAATTGACGACTGTGCCGGGTACATCAAAGCAGTCCTACCATAGAGTGAATTGAAAGAAAGACGAAAATGACAGTGCTCTGAAAAGGGAAAATTAATGTTATGCCCAAATGGATTGGATCTATGAAACCTGTGGCTAGACACAGAGGGCTTAGGACCATGAGTCTTTTTCAGTTGAATGCAAGATAGCCAGTGAGACTACTGAAGTTCAATCAAGCTTTCAATCGAAGGAATATTATAGAATAAATAAAGTAAATCTCGCTATAAATCAACCCCTAAGTGCTTTTTTATTGCACACAGCACTCGCGCGTGTTTTCCATATGTCTTTATGAAAGTCTCTGTGAATGAGAAAGTCTTTAAACCCCCCCTTATAAAGGTAGCAGAAGTCCCAGTGAAATTTGGCCGATAATAATTTTTTGTTAATTTGCTCAGTGTTTGTATAATTCAATTTTATATATTTCAATTTTGCATGGAACAATGGCTCCGTGGATTGTTTATATTGCAGCTGTGCATCTTAACTTTACCGTCAGGTAGCTGAGCAAACTTATAGCCTAAGGCCATGGCTAAACGAGAAACAAGTTTCCAGAAACATGTTTCCCGCGCGCTTGTTCCCCGATGATTCCAAGTTTAGCCACATGCGAAACTTTGCTACGTGCAACAAATTTTGCTTCCAAGACTCAAAAATGTTTCTGCTGTGCGACAGAAACATTTCATGCTTCCAAGACGCATGGACTGAAACAATGTTGCCCAATGTTTCCTCGTTCAGCCACGAAAGCAAACATTCTAAAAGTTCGTTACTTAGCAACGCTAGCTCTATCTTGAAAGTGCGCATACGCTAACCGATATTGAGCAAACATGTTTCCCGATGTTTCCTTACAGTTTTACCACCCTTGGAAACATTTTAAGAAAACATGTTTCTTCGTTTAGCCAGGGCCTAAGTTATGGCTTATGAACACAGCGGTACTTATTGAAGTGAAAAATTGATTGTTACTTAACTGATTTGCGTGAGACGTGCCGCGCAGCTGGATCCTCACACCATTTGTGGTTAAGTTAATCGATTCGCTTGAATAAGAAGGAGAAATATCATTTCCCTCAAACTTCCGCATATTTCGCATTTTCGTTTATTACACCATGCACGTTTTCAATATGCAATAAAAAGGGTGGCTCAGCATTATCCTTTTCGTGTTACATGACCTCAAAATATTACAAATTACGGAAGTCGAATAAAAACTGATAAGGCCATTCATTGCGAAATGTTAATCGAAGTATTATGATCATGTATATGTTTTAGGCAAGCACAAGCTCAAAAGGTAATTTTAATTAAACTAGCTAGCATTTAATCATGTTTAAGAAATATTGTACAAAATGCCTGTAGCCTTTTTGTTCAAATATGTAACTGCTTGTGCTCTTGAGAGTCATCCTGAAATCGAACCAGCTATTTTTCAGTGTAATCACGGAAAGCTAGTTTTCGATTAGCAAAAAATTTTCCGCTCCGGTAGTAAGCATGATGTGCCGTATTCTGTTGACCCCCCTCCCCGAGTGGTGAAATTTTGGAAGGTTTCCAGATTTTGGCCGTGAAAGTTGGGCGAGCAGAAGTCATCACGGAAAGTTTGAGGGAGGACTGCTAGTTCGTAGCTACAGCTAGATCCAATTGAATCACACAGATTTATTGGTAAACTATTTCTTCGTGCTCTTGTGAAGCAAATTCCTCCTCGGATTCGTATTTACTGAGGAAAACGGTTCAAAGTGGACACCATGCAGTGACAGGGAATTCGGCTTGGCAGCTTCCTACCTTGTCATTATTTCTTAGTGTTGGAATTTTTTCTTAAATACCATTCAAATAAGTCGACAAACTTTTATTCAGGTTTTTCCAAATAGAATACGGCATATTCTAAATCCCAACACATTCTCTTATAAATGTAGTGAGCTTGGGCATTCTCGTTCCCAGATCCTCCTCGGTTGTCGTTCCTCCCCGTCAGAGGCTCTGGGAAACCCAGGAGTTTGGGTTGCCTGTGGACAAACTAGTCTTAAAATACGTCGCCCTCGCGCTTTTCTCCATGTTTTTTTTTTTCGGTCAGAGAAATTTGCGACACTTTTGAAAGCCAATAATTTTGGTTTTTTTTAATGCAGTCGTGTACAATTTTGCCACACTTACTAATCTTGAGATGATTTCTTAAATGACAAAAAAAAGGTTTTCTAATAAGACCAAGATTCAAAACTYGCCCCAGTCTCTTGCTCGTTTCTAGAGCGGCCAATTCAGATACTCATGAAAGCTTTTAATTTAAAAGGGCAGTATTCTTTGTTCGAACAATCGAGGGTTAGTAGGGTGCAACAGACACGCAACAGTTTTATAGTTCTTGCTTTATTACATAACCATTTTTTGTCTTCAACACGGCTGTAAGATTTACCTCCAAAATTGAATGCTTATCCTCGATGAGTTGTAAACGTTTTTTGCAATGAGTTTTCTTACAAGTTTCCTTTTTGCTTTTATGTAAAGAACGTGTAAGTCGCCTCACTGGTAAAAAAAAGTATCAAAAATAGATTTGTAATGCAGTATTAAGACTGTCCGCGCCAGTATGTACATATGGGGGCCACCCTGTCTGCTGTGTCTCTTAGTAACAGTTGTCTTTACGTGTGATGCAAGATCCATTTACAAGACGTTTATTATTTGAAACATTTTATTACCTTTATTCCTTTCTTTCATTTCCCTTCATTTTCATTCTTTTCGATTCATAAACTTTGATTAGTAGAACAACAGTTTTTTAATGTGTCAATAGTCAAGTTTTGATATTCTGGTTGAGTGGGTCAAACATAAATGATTTCGAGTCGAAGCTCTGGTTAACCATAATGCAATCGTAATTGTTTTTTTCTTCGCATGTTTTTTATCTTACCACTGTCGTTCTACTCTAACCGTGAACACTCGAGTTTGCCAACCAACCAGATTACGAATCGAAAATAATTCGAAGTCTATAAAAGCAGAAATTATGGGAAGCATGGGTGGCGTAGCGGTTAGAGCGCTCACCTCTCACCATTGCGACCCGGGTTCGAGTTGTATGTGCCATGTGAGTAGAGTTGTTTGTTGGTTCTCTCCTGAGCTTCGAGGGTTTTCCGGGCTCTCCGGCTTTCTTCCCTCCGCAAAAATCAACTTCTAAATTCCAACTGGAATCCAGTGGAAGAAGAGCCACTCTGTGGAATCCACTGTTAATCCCATTATTACTGAGTATTTATTATTTATTATTATTCAAGGAGATAAAATGATGAAAGAGAAAGAAAAATAAAAGTATATTTACACAAATAGAAAATAAAATAAACTCGAGTGTTTACGATTAGGGTAGAACTATACAATAATGCTTAGTTTGATGAGCAAATATCATTCATCCTCACATTTTAAAAATAGTAGACTTCTGAGCTATGTTAATATCAATATACCGCCTTCCTTGGAAAAGATTGAATTGCTTCTCTAATGTTACATCATAAATTTTGAAGGTTCGGAGTCTACCTTTAGACAATTTCTTTTAGTGTCATATTAATTTCAGTTTGAAATGAGATAACGATCGGAAAAGAAATATCTTATGTAAATGAAAAAAATCCAGTTTCTTGAGGATCATATGCAGTGTCATATGTTTTCCACAGAAATTTAAATTTGTCTGCAGTGAGTTGTCAGCAAGTCACAAGATATCTTGTGGAATTATTTTGAATATTTACATTTTTCCCTTTTTCATTCACTATACTGAAACGCTAAAATGTGAAAACCAATTCGTGAGTTTATGTTCAACCGAAAAACTGAAACCGAATTGACACTTTTTATTATTTACCGAATTAATTACTTTCAGAAAAATATCTCAAGCATTTATTAGAAATTGAATACGGATACAACAGAGTTTATTTAGGATCAATGTTAGCACTTAACGAATCAGGAGCCTCGGTTGTTAAGTAAAGTAATACGAGTTGGCACTCGTGTCAGTGCTTAAACAAACCGATTAGTATATCGGCTGTATTGATGGCATTAAAAAGTCACATTGCCAGGAGATCAGTGAGACTGAAAATTTCGAAATTGCTAATTTACTATTTTCGTTTGTTCGTTGAAGAAGATCAATTAAGGAAAGCAAGTAACAATTGAAGGCTCTTTTAACCTTCTTAAGTTTTTTTTTGTTTTTTTCAAAGCTTACGATTTGCTTGCTGGATACTTAAAAAAGGGTATTCCTTTTCTTTAAACTAAAATCCTGAATTCGTGAAAATATTGAAGATCTAATGCCCTGAAAATATGGCTTATTTGTCTAAAAGTGAAACGACCGAGAATTCCCTCACCAAGAACTCAAACAGGGGCCGAACATTTCATCATGGCAGAAGTGTTCTTGTTCTTGTTGATTTTTGGCAAGCTGCACCAACAGTTTTCATCGCCATCACCTGCCTTTATATTCTTCTCATCATCACTGGTATCGTCCTCAATACTCTGGTCTGTTATGTGATGATCAAGAGCAAGCGATACCTTAAGAACATCAGCTGTTTCTTTATCACTCACATGGCCGCTGTGGATTTGTTTTGTCGTGTGGTTCTCATTCCTGTTGTGGTTTACATGTCTCTCCCGACTAAAGCTGTACAGAGTCCCATCCCATGCAAGATCAGTACATTCGTGTCAAATTCATGTGCAGGGGCCATCTTTGGTAGCCTTGTCGTCATTGCTATCGACAGATATCGCAACATTGTTCATCCTCTTCGTAGTCTCAAAAAGGAAAAGCGGCCCTTATTTGTCGTTTCATTGGTCTGGTTCTATGCAATCGCGTCGTCAGTCATGTTCCTTCACACTGCTCAAAACGTAACGTTAGAGAAGCTACCAGAGGGAAGGAACATGAAATTAGTTGGAAACCCAACAAGTTGTAACATTTCTCCCGACGATTACATTGGCAGCATCTCCGTCACCATCTCTGCCATCATGACATTTTTCGTCCCTCTCACGATCCTCATCATCACTTACACAGCGATATTTGTCAGCCTGCGACGTCGATGCCAAAGACAATTAATTCATAATGCTGTGGCAAAGGCCAAAGGAAAGGCAGCTCGAATGCTTGTTCTTGTTGTGGTCGGGTTTGTTTTGTGTTTTGGCCCTTCAGTTGTGGTTCAACTGCTTCGATCGTACGAAGTCTTTGCAGGCGAGAACAACCAAAGACCTACTATGGTCATCGTAGTGTTAGTAACAGACACGCTTGAGTTTTGCAGCTCTTTATTCAACCCATTGATATATACCTTTTTCAGCGAAGACTTCCGAAAAGACTTGCTCAATATTTGCAATGCTGCTAAAATTCGAAGAAAGATGCATTTCTGTAATCGAAAAGTTTGTGATCCAAGGGCATCGCCACGAGCAACAGGTTCCACTCCTGTGACATCATGATATGTTCAACTCTGCTTCGGTTATCGATGGATGAGCTAGTCATGACAGAGTTCCAGGTGATTCCGTACTTTTTTTTGTTGCGTCCATCCAATTATTGTTTACTGAGAGAGAGAGAGAGGGAACAACTTGACGGACAAGACAAATGAAAGGACAACTTGTCATTTAGCCGAGGATATTAGGCTTAAAAATGTTTTGACTTAAATAGAAGTTGAAATGAGACCACGGATTTTTCTTCTTTAAGTCAGGATATTGTTTATCGTTTGTTATAGATTGAATGGGCACTTGGATGAAAACGCCCCAATTTTTCAAAGTCCGAATAATTGAAGTATTTGAGGATAATTTCACTCAATTATGATTATGTAAACCAGATTAGTGAAAAGTTTTGCCTGGGAGCCACTTGCAGTTGAGAAATTTTGGGTTAAAAGAGAAAATAACAATAGAGTTGAGTAAATGACGTCATTTACTCACAATTTATATGCTAAATAAAATTGATAATTTTTATCTGGGACATTTTACTGTGAAGAAAATATGTTGCTTGGCTACGATTGGGGCCCTATAGACACGTTTGATTAAGTTTAAAGTCATTTCCAATTTTTATCCATTCTCATCCAAGTGCCCCTTTAAGTTGGCTGCCTACTATAAAAAAATTAAGGCACTGCGCACGCTCCTACGATAGCTGACGATGTGCGAGTGCACTAAAAACTGCTCAAACCCGCGAATGACCTTTAAAACTGATTTTATTGAGGAACCGATACGCGTTTTAAACTTCAACAGGGCAAACCTCTCAAACTTTGCAAAGGAGTTTCCGAAAGGGGACATAATAAAGAAACGTCTGACAAAGTTTGAGAAAAATTGGTTTTACTCATACAAAAAGAGCTAAAAGAACTTTTTAATTGCGTTTTTTTCTTCAAAAGTTATCTATACGCTTATGTTTAATCGTGGATATCTCGAAAACGAGCTCGGGATACCCTTTTTTTCTTCCAGATTTGAAACAAGCATTAAATTTTGTTTAATTTTGTTTTTTTTGAAAGAAATCGTGATTCGAAACTTTTTCGTATATTTTTTTCTACAGCAGGCGTATTGTCAGCACACCATAATTTAGCCTGCGTCTCATCCGGAATTTTCTTCGCATTTACGAAGAAAATTCCGGATGTGACGCAGGATAACCATAATTGCTCTCGAAGAAGCTGCTGGAACCTGCTCGATAAGATTTAACTACAGGTGGTCGCATATTTAGCTGCTCTTGGGTTCTTGGTAATTAATYTCCAGGATACTTTAAACTTAATTAGGAAAAGCTTCAAATCTGTTAAGAAGAGTATCTTGAAAACCTTATAGGCGATAGAAGTCGCACACAAGATGGACGCTACGAAACTCAAATGCATTGAGCGTTGAAAAAGGTTAAAAAAAACAACAAAAAAACAAAAGCAAACAAACAAACAGACAAACAAACAAACATTTAAAAAAATAATAGAAAAGGACCAGAAAATTAAACTTTTTTGGAATACCAATATTTTCAAGCCAAGAATTCACTTATTTTCGTCGGATCGTTTTTCCTTCAATGTTTTATTTCTACTCAAAGATAACCTCACATGGTAAACGTCGGATCAAGGCCTTCACTTTCAGTGCTTTTTTAACTTAATTCTTTAGTAATTCTTTATTTTTGAAATTCTTGTCTGGCAGAATGCTGAGGACACGTGTTGGCAATCACTTTTCTGATTAGAAGTACATAAACGTTGGTGTCCCTCAGGGAACAAAACTTGGCCCCCTCTTATTCTTGATAATGGTAAATAATCTGAGGAATTCTTGGAATATGGTAAAGTACGTTGAAGATACTGTTACAATATTACCTTTTACGTAATTGTAATTAGATACTTAGGACATGTCATTAGTTCAATAAACAGCATAACTCTTCCCCCATGAACACGAACGCGTCTTGAAACAGAAACGACAGTATGGGAAGTACTGTCGAAGAACAATGATTATAATTTCCCTAATATCGTTGACAAGTCTGTTCGTTGCGCGTCTTCTAACAACTTGAAACTAAACGGCTTTAAGACTAAAGAATTGCGCGTATGTTTCTCTTCTCAACCTGTGACTCACGAAACCATTTCTATTGACGATGTGTCTGTTGACATCGTAAAGCATGCTAAAATTTTGGAGTCACTATATCTGACGACCTGACGATCAACTTGCATGTTGATCGATGACATCTGTAGGAAAGCGTCCAAAAAGCTTTACGCTCTGAGGTTGCTCCGTGAAGAGGAGTACTCTCCCCAGTGCCACCTTGGTGACAATTTATCTCACCTGTATTAGACCCACACTTGAATATGCATGTGGGGTGTGGCACAGGGCGTATTTACATGATCAGTCGGAGGCTATTCATAAAAGAGTCTTGCGTAGCATTTTTCCTCAACATAGCTATTCTGATGCCATGAACGCTGCTAAGATCTCCACTTTTGAAGCAAGACGTAATGTTCTCTGTTCTCGAATCTTCTGTAACATGAAAGACCCCAGCCACAACATCCAAAGTTTAGTACCACAGCGGACCATCGGCTACAGCCTACGTAGATCACGCACATTTTGGGTCACCACAGTGCCGTACCGAAAGATATCGGAGAAGTTTCATTCCTACTAGTTGTGTCATTTTTGATGTATAATCCGTAAAATCCATTTTTTACATTTAAATTTCCACCTTTATCTCTATCGTATGTTATATATATATATATATATATAGTTGAATAGCCAAACAACTAGTATATAAAGGGCATAAGAACGAAAGGATGATGTAACCAGTAAATTCAGACGAAGAGCATGGACCACGGGCTACATCAGTCTTTTGTAAGATAAAGAAATATAAAGGAACAAAAGTGAAAGGTGCAACCACCATGGGGAATAGAATAACAAGGAAGGTTGCAGCAATATATATAATATATAGGTACTTTTTCATCTTTATTTCCATCGTATTATAGTTTTAAATATATACATTATATTCGTTTTCTTTGTTTCAACCCATTGTTCAGTTTTAATTTCCGCTGCAAGAATGGTTATTATATAAAGATTATTATTAATAACTAGACATTTCGTTTTTAAGTTTTTAGATATAAAATTTGTGGCGACAAGTTTGCTCAATTTTCTCGACGTTTCGACGCCATAAGCAATCATTATCAAGAGTGATTTATTCCCTGACAATGTTATGTAGTGTTTAAAAAACGAGTAGGAGTGTTTTATCAGGTATAAAAGCACAAGGCGTAGCCGAGTACTTTTATACCTGATAAAACACGATCTACGAGTTTTTTGAACTGCTTAAAACACTCATGAACAATTTATAAGATTTTGGTTCAACTGGAGTCACCATACACGTCACGAACATGGATTTTTATACTTCGATAGAGATTTGACGTCACGGGCATGCGCAACTAGATTCAATAGAAGCTCCCACACGTTGGGTATTGCGTGCCAAGGCAAAGACAGGCACGTTAGTCAAAGATCATTAGGGTTGACTATGACCTTGATGAAGCTCTATATCTTCATCTAAACTTGGATATAAAGCATACTTCATCCCTGATGAAGTCATCCTCATAGTATTCGAGTGGTCTTTATATAAAGATCACTTGAATACTAATGAAGAGGACTTTATCGGGTATAAAGGTTCATTCACGTGACGTGTATGGTGGCTCCAATTGGACCATAAGCTCATGAATTATTAATGAGTGTTTTAAGAGTACTTGCAATTCAGTTCACCTCTTTACTCTTGAGACTAATAATGCCCGACGGCGTCGAAACGTCAAGAAAAGGAAAAAACAATCTTTTTGCTGATTTAACCTTATTGAATAATTATCATATAGTTGGTTCTTTTTTCTTCTCCTTTTTTATTTATTAATTTTTTTTCAGGTTGCTTATAGTTACGGTCCAACAACCCCGATATGTGCCATGTCGCGCTTAATGCCTTTTTAGCCTAACAACATATGACATTTTAATCTAAAACTACATCTGGATAATACTTTCTTTTACGTTATTAAATTTTACTTATCAAACAGCAAAGTTTGATTTCAAGGTGTATTTCCATATACAGACATTATAGGAAAATTATACTGGGTCAGGAAAATAATTCAAACGAAAACGTTTTCTGCTTTAAAATTGAGTTTAAATTTATGCGGGCCGCATAAACGAAGAAACCTTCCTTTCCATCTGTCCACTTGAAAGTTTTATTAAAGTGATCTGCATTCGTATCATGCTTCCTTAATTCGCTTACAGTTTTTATAGGTTTGATTGGAGAAATGCTGTATTAATTTAAACTGACAACTAACGAACAACTTGAAATTTAACTCACGACTGAGCAATAATCGAATTTTGACTGAAGGCTGAGGAATAAGTAAACTTTTAACAGACGACTGACATTTGGACCCCCATTCTTGGTTTGCAATCATTCCCAAGTAAAATAACGAAAGCCATGGTCGCCGTGTTAGAAGATGTAACAGAATTTGTTAAAAATATCTTTTTTCAAATTCTTCCAACATGCCCGCTATGACGTCTATTGCAAACGAAGAATAGAGACCTTCTTGTATCGCGTTCTCCTCTTTATATCGTTGAAAATAAAGATAAAAATAAATCCCTAGCACAAAGCATGATGGAAAACTGATTACTTACGGTTTTTCAGCTCCTCTAAAAATCCCCGTCTGCAAGTTTTTTCCTTCCACATTTTCACCTATTGATTTCCTTGTTCTGATTTGTGTAGTACTCGCATCATGCTTTGTTCTAGAGAATCGTGTTCGTTCACATTGCCTATTGTCCAATGGCACCATTTACTCGCGCGAGTAAAGGGCTTTCCAATCTTGAAACCATTAGAAATAGGATTTTTGCGTAAGGAATGTTGATTTWTACTCTTCGAAATATTTCTTCCGCTACCATTATAAGGAAGAAAAAATAGTATCACGAGAATTGTTCAAATCAAGTGAGACTTTTAAATCGTTTTACGTGACGATTGCTCAGAAGCTGGTTGTCATCACACTTGGTGCTGTTGGTCTGGAATTACCTGTGTCAGCAATCTTTTGACCGCGAAAAGGTGTACACTTTACATAAATCCCAAAACAACATTTGATCATGTCTTTCTTGAAGTCATCACTGTAAAACGAGTAAATTAGTGGGTTGCACAAGGAGCTAAAGAACTGAAGGATGTCTGCAATGACCAGAACGATGACAAGACTCTCGCTATTGGCATCTTCAAAAGCCTTAAATGAGCGGAGCGTTTGAACCACAACAGAAGGCCCAGATGTAATTACAAACCCGATTACCACAAGGATCAGCATTCGGGCCGCTTTTGCTTTGGACTTTGCGGCAACGTTATGGACCAAACCATTCTGACATCGACGTCTCAAGCTGACAAATATTGCTGTGTAAGTTATGATAAGGGTTACAAGAGGTATCACAAATATCATAACAGCAGAAATGGTGACAGAGAGACCGCCAATCAAACCAGGGATGATGTCGCATGAAGTCGGGTTACCAACTCGTTCGATGTCTTTAGCTTCTGGCAGGTCACTAAGTGGAACGTTGTGGACAGTGTGAAGAAACAKAACTGACGATGCGACAGCATAGATCCAAACCAACACCCCGAGAAAGAACGGCCGCTTTTTTCGCTTCAGGCTGCTAAGAGGATGAACAATGCTGAAATATCTGTCGATGGCAATAACGACAAGGCTACCAAATATKGCCCCTGCACAAGAATTTGACAMGAATGTACTGATCTTGCATGGGATGGGACTCTGTACAGCTTTAGTCGGGAGAGACATGTAAACCACAACAGGAATGAGAACCACACGACAGAACAAATCCACGGCGGCCATATGAGTAATAAAGAAACAGCTGATGTTCTTAAGGTATCGCTTGCTCTTGATCATCACATAACAGACCAGAGTATTGAGGATGATACCAGTGATGATGAGAAGAATATAAAGACAGACGACAGCGATGAACAATGCGGGAGCATTTTGCCATACATAGACTAGGGCAAGAACACTTCCTCCTTGATCGCCTRATTTTTGTATGTCATTAATCATATCGGCTGAGCTGGAGATACGAGACATTATGATCCCGATACACCGAGCGGGTGAAGTCTAAAACTGTAACGCAGATTGTATGTATTTATTTCGCTAATCATAGTGGAGGGAAATAGTAGTCATTCGATCGATGAAAAACATTCGTCCCGTTGAATTGAATTTAAAAGTCAAATGTTTTAAAAACAAGAGCCCTAAATGAGTGATTTTAATTTTAATTTACTCTCACTAAATGTGCGAGGCCTAAGGGAATAGAGAAAGAATAGAAAACTAATGAATTGGTTTACAAAGCACGGGGGTGACAAAGGAATGACATTTATACAAGAAACACACAGTTCTCCTGAAATAGAAAACGAATGGAGAAGGAGAACAAGAGGAAATCTAGTCAGTCTCACAGATCGTCCAAAAATAAAGGCACGACAATTCTTTTTGGAAACAAACTTACTCATTCAATCAAAGAACAAATTTTGGACGATGAAGGAAGATACGTTATAATGTACTATCAGAAATACAAGGACAAAATTTTTTGTTTATTAATTACTTAATTTATTAAAAGGAAGAGTTTAATCTATCTGAAAAAATGGTAGAAATATTATTAATTAGGATAGATTGTCCGTTGGATACATAAAATATTTGAGGAGGTGATTTTGATATAATCTTTGACACTGATCTGGAGAGTCAACAGGAGGAAACGCATACTCAAATTAAACTCGATATCAATTGTGGAAACTATTTTGCTAGAACAAGATCTTTGTGGCATTTGGAGACTGAGAAATCTTAGTATAAGATTCAGTCCAGTATGGGGTAACTTTGGAAAAGGTTTGTCTGACTCTCTGCAAATCCTACAGAACAGAGCGGCAAGAGTTGTCACCTTTTCAAATTACGACAAAAGATCCAGCGAGCTACTAAATTTCCCACTGTCAAATGTCCCCTCTTGAAATAGAGTTGTTTATTATTATTATTATTATTATTATTATTATTATCATTATTATGAGCTTAAGTGGGATAGACTAGATGTTCGAAGGCAGAAACAATCTGCCATATTAATGTTCAAAGCATTGAACAATAGCTCTCCACATTACTTAACAGATATGTTTAAGAATACAAGAAACATTCATTCCCATAATCTAAGAGGATCTTATCACGGCTTATTTGTACCCAGACAAAATGGTGAATCAGGGAAACGCAGTTTTAACTACAGAGGGGCTGTTCTTTGGAATAGCCTCCCTGATAATATAAAAAGTATGTCAACATATTAAGTAACTTCCGTAAGTCACTGGATGATTTTCTTCAATAAGTAGAATTCGTAATATACTCTGCCAGCGGAGGTACTCTCCCCCTTTACCAATTTTACTAAGGTGAGGTCGTGTTGTGCCGCAGCTGACAGAATATTGAATATTTTTGACTTTTCCAATTATTCATATCTTATAAGTTATACATATACATTTATATAATTTTATTTTTATTTCTAGTTATACAATTTATATTTATTATTCTATTGTAAGTTTAACACGGCTCTTAGGAAGAGCATTTTGTATGATAAGACATCCGTGTTTAAATAAAGATTATGTATGTATGTATGTATGAAGATTTACTTGGAGGGGAGTGGGACAGGGCAGGAACAGGAATTTAAATCAATATATTCACCGTAGATTATAGACTTCTTTTTCGTGTCGGATAAGAAGAATGTGATATTATTCCAGCCCCATCAACAGATCACTCTGCTTTCTCATTACATTTAAAGTGTATATGACACGAAAACATTTCATCGTTTAAAGTGTATAGTTTGTTAGTAATAATAAATATATCGTAATGAAATTCGTTTCAAAAGCTTATTTCTTGAGATATGTCAGAAAATTAAGCCTAATGTGTGACCTCATTTTGTTGACTGCACGTACTCTAAATTCAGTAGTAATGCACTAAATATAAATTGTAATTCGTATAAAATAACAGCAAAAGGCATATTCTATTCAGCTTCAGTTGAAAGCTTACGTAGTACTCTTCAAATGTTGGGAAACTGAAAACTGTACTACCTGAAATTAAGATTCTACATTCAAACATATTTCGTGTATTTACAACTACATCTGGAGACTTGCAAACGAAATGACGCCACGACTTGTACTGAATTTTCTTGAATTTCTAGAGAAATACGTTTTTGAAACAAATTTAACTGTAATATTCTTATTAATGCCAATAAAATACACATTTTTAACATTAAAATTTTTTCGTGTCATGTGCACTTTAAAATCTATCCAAGAACAACAGAGGGGAAAGTCGATTTGGAAGTTAAATGTTTCATTACTTTAAAAAAATCTAATTGAAAACTTTAAAAGATCTCTAGATAAGGAAGGTATATTTCGAACCTCCAGCTGAGATGGGAACTTATTAAATATGAAATGCGTAAATTTTCTATGTATAGTTTCAAAAAAATTAGCGCGAAGCAGGAGATCGGAATACGAAGAGTTAGACAAGTCAAATCAATAAGATAGAAAACATAGAAAGGGGGGAAKAATGTGAAGTCTTTGTTACAAAACATGATGGACTGAAGAATTAAAACGTTAGAAGAAAAGAGCAATTTCATAACTGACAGAAGGCATCATAATATGATCTAAAGCGACATGGTATGAGTATGGTGAAAAAAGTAATAAGTATTTTCTTACCTTAGAGAACCGAAATAAAGCGAAAACACATATGAAGAAACTAGTAGACAAAGATAATAACGTAATAATTAATAGAACCAAGAGAAATACTGAAAAAGGTCGAAAAGCATTTTAGTAGCTTCTTCAAAAAAAAAGTCACCCAAAATGGATGAAGACTGTATAATTTTTTTTATCAAGTTATAAAGTTCCTAAGGTCAGACGAGGATAAAGAAATCTGTAAAAGAAAAATACCAATTCAAGAATGTTATAGTGCTTTRAATCAAAGTTGTGGGGGCTTGTAAGACGCCCGGAAATAACGGAATTCCTAAAGAATTTTATGCGTGTATGTGGTCAGAAATAAAGCATGATCTAGTCAACTGTATAAACAAGAACGTTGAATTAACTCGATGCTATGTTACTTAGTTTTATCCATTATAAAACTTTTGCACTATAGCAAATAAAATTTGTTTTGCAAATTTAACAATGTCAGCAACTTTAGGCAGCTGCCTTATCATCCAATGAGATCCAAGAATTTTAATCTGCATTTTTTCGTCTATAAACGATTCACAAACCGATCCCGCATTCATTATTCTACCAGCTCCTTCCTAGTTACTGTTTCTACGTCCAAGTGGAAAGCTAAAATGKGATTTTTTGATATACAGCATGGAACAGACAACAATTGTTTCCCATCATGCTTTGTGCTAGAGATTCGTGCTCGTGCACATTGCCTATTGGCCAATGGGCTCATTTACTCGCGCGAGTAAAGGGCTTTCCAATCTTAAACCCTTGGAAATTGGATTTTTGCGCGTAAGGAATGTTGATTTAAATACGAAATATTTCTTCCGCTACCATTACTAAAAAAGAAAAAAAAACAGTATCACGAGAATCGATCAAATCAATGCCTATTGTCCAATGGGACCATTTACTGGCGCGAAAAAAAAAAAAGAACTTTCCAATCTTAAACCCTTGGAAATAGGATTTTTGCGTAAGGAATATTGATTTATACTCTACGAAATATTTCTTCCGCTACCATTATTAAGAAAGAAAAAATAGTATCACGAGAATTTCTCAAATCAGGATCAAATGAGAATTTCAAATCGTTTTACGTGACGATGGCTCAGAAGCTGGTTGTCATCACACTTGGTGCTGTTGGTCTGGAATTACCTGTGTCAGCAATCTTTTGACCGCGAAAAGGTGTACACTTTACATAAATCCCAAAACAACATTTGATCATGTCTTTCTTGAAGTCATCACTGTAAAACGAGTAAATTAGTGGGTTGCACAAGGAGCTAAAGAACTGAAGGATGTCTGCAATGACCAGAACGATGACAAGACTCTCGCTATTGGCATCTTCAAAAGCCTTAAATGAGCGGAGCGTTTGAACCACAACAGAAGGCCCAGATGTAATTACAAACCCGATTACCACAAGGATCAGCATTCGGGCCGCTTTTGCTTTGGACTTTGCGGCAACGTTATGGACCAAACCATTCTGACATCGACGTCTCAAGCTKACAAATATTGCTGTGTAAGTTATGATCAGGGTTACAAGAGGTATTACAAATATCATAACAGCAGAAATGGTGACAGAGAGACCGCCAATCAAACCAGGGATGATGTCGCATGAAGTCGGGTTACCAACTCGTTCGATGTCTTTAGCTTCTGGCAGGTCACTAAGTGGAACGTTGTGGACAGTGTGAAGAAACAKAACTGACGATGCGACAGCATAGATCCAAACCAACACCCCGAGAAAGAACGGCCGCTTTTTTCGCTTCAGGCTGCTAAGAGGATGAACAATGYTGAAATATCTGTCGATGGCAATAACGACAAGGCTACCAAATATKGCCCCTGCACAAGAATTTGACAMGAATGTACTGATCTTGCATGGGATGGGACTCTGTACAGCTTTAGTCGGGAGAGACATGTAAACCACAACAGGAATGAGAACCACACGACAGAACAAATCCACGGCGGCCATATGAGTAATAAAGAAACAGCTGATGTTCTTAAGGTATCGCTTGCTCTTGATCATCACATAACAGACCAGAGTATTGAGGATGATACCAGTGATGATGAGAAGAAAATAAAGACAGACGACGGCGATGAACAATGCGGGAGCATTTTGCCATACATAGACTAGGGCAAGAACACTTCCTCCTTGATCGCCTAATTTTTGTGTGATGTTAATCATATCGGCTGAGCTGGAGATACGAGACATCATGATCCCGATGCTATTTTACTTATTTTATCCATTATTAAACGTTTACTCTATAGCAGAATTTGCTTTGCAATTTAACGATGTCATCAACTGTAGGCACCTGCCCTATCAACCAATGAGATCCAAAAATTTTAATCTGCATTATTTCGTCTATTGGGTGACAGTAATTTTTGCGTGAACTTTGATTCAGAAACCGATCGCGCATTCATCGTTCTACCGGCTCTTTCCTAGTTACCGTTTTTACGTCCGAGTGGAAAGCTAAAATTTCTCAAAAAAGGAATTAAAAAAAAAAAAAAAAAAAAAATCCTTTCAAAATATTTGATCTCTGCATGAATTAGTCCTTTCCTGACTTTGATCAGCCCAGAGATTGTTTCATGGTCCAAAAAGATGTGAAGGATGGGAATATTGCTAAATGATAATCAGATCAGTCATGATAACGAAAAATTAATCTACTTTCTGGGTAAATATTTACTTTAAATGAATGAATAATTAAATAAGGAAAAACGTTTTGATCGGGTTAATAAAGTTTGGGGTTTCCATCATAGGTTGTTCTTGTCCTTGTTGTTGTTCTTAGAATTTTGCACAAAACCGCCCTGCACTCTTCGTTGTATTTTTATTCCGTTTTTTCCTTTTCCTTAGCCACGTTTATCATTTTTTTTCGCTATCATTTTTTCGGTACATTCTAAATGCTTATAACTCTTCAGGGATTAATATATGACAACAGAACTTTCCGCAAATTAATAATTTAGACATGTTTCTATTTGTAATGAAGATATTAATAAAAATATAATATTAAGAATAAATTGATGAAATTGTAAAGAAGAAATTATCGAAATGAATTAGGCATGAGAAAAACCATTCGTGGCTCAGTGAACGCCAGAGAGTCTTTGAAAAAACATCTGGGTTAGATGGCCGAAAAGAGAGCATAGGAAAAACATGACAAGATAGGAATAAGTAAACAATAAGAAGAGGTTTTTAATTAAATTAAAGTCATGTTTGGGAAGCCGCAATGTCAACGTTAGATAGATAGAAAGAAACAGCGAAAGGATTTGCGATAATATTTCTAAGATTATTTTTAGCTATTTTTAAGTAACGATTGGGAGATGTTTGTCCCAATCTTGCTGAATATATTAAGTGACTGAGCGCTGTTAGTAATCGACTGATAGCCCCACTTTGGAGTATAGAAATCTCCGTTAATTTCGATTAACGGTTAAGTATTATTTTAGTACCTGTTAGGAAACTATGTAGTCTAGTGACTGTTAAGTTGCTAAACAAATTCATATAGTATGAATAATATAATTTTAGGATAGTTCAAATTCCTCCTTGGGAATTGGGAACTAGCTAATTATTATTATGCTTACTTTTAGCTAGCCAATAGGAATGATTGTAAGAGATCTCATTAGTTGTATACAGAATAGGGGTTCTACGCCGGGCGGATCAGGGCGGATCGCGGATCAGCCCTAGAGATGACGTCATCGCACTACTACTACTGACGTCAGAGCCTAAAGCGTGACGTCATAGGATTTAAGAACCAATCAGAAGCCATTCCGGTGAAGATAGCAACTCCGGAGCGATCTTCCAGACCCCCTCTTCGGGCATCTGGACAGGTCATCTCTAGGGCTGATCCGCGATCCGCACTGATCCACCCGGCGTAGAGCCCCTATTCTGTATACTACTCTCATTAATTTTACCAATACAATTTAAGTGCATGTAGCACAGAATTTAGTAGTTGGAATCAAAGTTAACGTTGGAGTTGGAGTTGGAGTCGAAGTTGAAGTTGGAGTTGGAGTTGCAGTTGCAGTTAGCTCAGTTGTACTCGCAATAAAAAGAACAGAAGACCCACAAAAAGCAACAAGAATCTATGTGTCCGATAGGGAAGTAGTACTTCCTCACCTCCCCTCGTGACAAAATCATGACAGAGAATAATAATTCTATTAACTCTATAATGGACAGCTCATGTAAACAGGAACCACCTGTTATCTAATTTGCTGCAGTATAATTGGAAGCTGAAATGATAATCGGAAGATCTCTCAAGCTTGGGTTTAATTTTACCCATTTCCATTTCAGACCACGTGTCAGCCAGAAATCATTGTAATTATATCAAAACAATAGCCGCAAGAACAATGTGTCAGATAAGCTAAATTATTTTCGAAGGTGACTCCATTATGATTCGAGTGAACTTAGCGAATTTTTCACTCCCTCGTCTCACGTTAAAAACATTCGGATATTTCTGAATATAGCACATGTAGTAGCTCAAACACTTAAGCTTTTAATGGTGAATTTGAAATATTGTTTTCGAGTCGCGTTTGCCGTTGCGGGCCGATTTTCTAACAGTGGTTTTTCATAGTACCTACCTCCTGTTCGCTCAAAAATCGATCGCATTTCTATGAAACTTCGTATTCTGAGATTCTTCGTAAATAGACTTGCGCATGCCATAATTTTGTCTGCCGAATTCGCAAAATCTATCGAGCCAAGTTGCATTAACATTCACGAAATAAAGACCATATGAAAAAGGGCGTGTCATTTGAGATACCTTAGTTCATCAGTTATAGAAGACAACAATGCTTTCATTAGAAAGAGTATATCGAAATTATTGATCTTCTAAAATTTCAGTGTAGTAACATTAAATGGTAAAAAGCTACAAGTGTTTGAAATTAGAAAGGTTTGTCAGTATGGAAACAACAACCAAGGGTCTATCAGCATCGCTATCATGTTTTCGGTACATTATAAATGCTTATAACTCTTCAGGGATTTAATATATGACAACAGACATTTCCGAAATTACTAATTTAGACATGGCTTTAATTGCAATGAAAAAATATTTTTGAAATCATCAATTGTTCGTGGTGCTCGTTCCCACTCTTACACTCGTTTTTCATATGGTCTATAGTAACTGTCAGTAACATTTGACGGAAGGAAAAGACACGTACACATCAAGTTTTTAAAAATTGCAGAATTTTTGGATGAGTATATGGCGAAGTGATTATCGGTAAATGAGTCGAGAGTCTAAATATTCACCATAATTACTGAGCCTGAGGGGAATAATTTCGCTTCGTTTCGTTTCGTTTTTCTTTCTTTTCTTTTCACTCCGATTTCTCAGTCTAATCTAATGGTGATTGTTGACCTTATCAGTGATTGCTGGTATAAAGCTACAGCTAGGGGTCTTGTCACCTCTCAATACTTTGGCTGTAAGGCAAGCAGCTGTTTTCTCGAAAGAATTTCGTCATTAAACATGAAATATTTCGTCAATTAAAGTTTTATGGACAACGTGTGAGCTGGCTATATATAGCCAATCGGCATAGGCGGCTACATTATTCGATTCGATTCGATTCGGTTAAGATTGTTTTGTAAAGAACTCCGAGAATGGAAAACTTTCAAAAGCATGAAGCGATAATTCTTCTTTTATCTCAACTTTATATAATTTGTTCTGCCGACTTGTCATTCCTTTTTTCAAAGAAAGGCGATTTTATGTACGGGAACTTTTTTGAACCACTCCACGGCTCAGTCTTGCAAAAGAACGAATCCCTTGTTTTGAGTGTCGAAGTGGCTAACGACAATGAATGTAAGAGTCAATGTGTAGTCAATCCACTGTGTTTATGTTTATGGAGTCGAGCCGAACGAGAAGGGTAAAGTTCAATGTGAATTGTTGAAGTGTGGAGCAACAGTCTTATCCAAAAGCTATATAGTGATTGACCATAGTTAGAAAGACTACAAAATTCTTTGTATAACAAAGATGTCCATCAAAATGTAATGATCCCTCGAAGTTTTGTAGTAAATTTCTTAGCGAATTATCCGAAGCTCGACCCGATAGTCTCGCTTTGATGCTACATTCATCACGATACCGCTGGTTTGTTGGGGTGGCGTGCTCATCTACGATAAGAGCTATTAGTTTTTTTTTCCATTCGAGACTCTCGGGAAAACAAAACTATTACCCACGCGAACAGACATGATAATGGTTAACTAATGAGAAATCTTTTGATGAATGGCGCCAACATGGCCGCGATGATGTAACGTGCAATCGAAGAATAGCCAGCTCGGCTAGGAGGCCTCGTTGGCTATGAGCTCATGTACGACTCAAGTTCGTGGAATAACTGTTAAGTAGAGCCCTTTATAATAGTGCTGCATGGTTATATAATATTTCGTATTTTCAAAGAGGCTTAAAAAGTGTTTCTCACCGTCAATGCTGCTGACGAAGGAACACAATCAATTGCTGTTGTCTCCGGGCTATACCGTGTACGGTTATAACCCCCCCCCCCCGATTATAGCCCCACAAGTCTAGTCAGAGGCATAGGGATCATAGGGATGTATTCCGACGAACCAAAGAAAAGACGAACATACTTACTTATCAGTATCTTGCGATACTCTTGTTATTATTTATTCTTTTACAACTTTTATACCAGCAACTGTTTACAAAAATATTACTACAACTTGACAAAAAACTTACAAAATATTCTTGTTTCTTCTTTAAATAGCTTTTATTTTTATTCTAAACTAGAGCAGTCAGTTGGCTTTAATTTTCGTAAAGTTTCCAAAGTTAATCTTTTACTTCTGTTAGTGTTTGCGAGAATGCAGATTCAATTTCTTTGAACAAATTCAAACATTCTCCAAAACTAAAGAAACTATCGATGACAAAATTAATGAATTATAATATTATTCCTAGTCTTCTCTCATGGAATAACTCGTTTGGCGACTACAATCATTTCCTCAAAATTTACGCCAAAAATATTTGTCTTTCGTATCAAAATATTTTGTTGCTGTTGTATTTCAAGTCTTCTGTTATTCTTTTTATTAAAAAAAATTCTTCTAAGCTGTGGGAATTTTAAAAGGTACGAAACGGATGAAACAAAGCTGTTGGGTACATTTGTCAGTGTTTTTAATTGCAATTCAGTAGCTTTGAATTCTTGTTGGCTGTAGACAAATGCTCTTCAACAGCATCTTTTAAAATTGGCAGCAGTGTTTCAGGTCGCACCCCATGTAGCACATCTCTTCAATTAAAATAAAGTAATGTGACTTCTTTATTCCGTAAGAAGACTGAACATCAGCCTTTTTCATTGTTAATCTTGTGTCTTTGAACATCCTCTTACAATCTATTCTAATGGCCTGATCCTTTTTCTACAAAAAACACCTAAGCATATCACGCCTGTTTTCCTATAAGATCTTTAAGGCCCTTTTTTTATCTTGGCCACTGTGTCTATCTTTATCCATTCAAACCACCATGTAAAGTGTTTAAAGCCAGATCTAGGGTAGATCTGATACAGCCATGTACCTCATCTTCAACCTAGCCAGGCATCCTCATTTTACTATGCATCACGTGATCTGATCACATGTTCTTTKTATTTCACACAAATGATTGATAGGCAGATATTTGTATGTCATCATTAGGATCCGGTTGGACGAATCCGTTTTCTAAATACATCATAGGTTGTTTTCGCGGCATAGCATGTTGGGGTCCCTGTGCTTGTTGGCTGCTATTGTAGCTGGGTAGCCTAGACCGGTTAGGTAGTGTTCTATATTGGATATCTGAAGCATCATAAGGATCATACGAGCTATGATACGAGGGTGCAGGGGACAAAGGCGAGGTCGGGGTACCCGAGGAAGTGCTGTGACTGTAGTGTGGGTCTCTTCGATTGTTCCTATCCCCTATCAGTAGATTTGGCGGCCTGTTTCGTCTTCTACCAACAGGCTCCTCACCATAACCCGCTCGGGGATATTTGGAGCTGCTTGGACTTTTACCGCGGAGTAATTTACGAGTGTCGCGGTAGTCGTTGCTTGAGGATGACCTTTCTGAGCCCTCTGAATCTGGTGCGTTTTCCCGAGGTCTCCTATACGCGTTTCGGAAACTTGGATATCTTGGTTGACTAAGTGAATTTGGAAGAGTCCCATATCCTACGAAACCATCCCGTATAGGATCTTTATAATTTTGGTGGTCCAGACGGTCCCGGCTGCTTCGTGGAACAGTCCTCAAATCATCTGTACTTCTATGATCTCGGTATCCTTCAATACGGCTCTTGCTACCGTCTAACGGTGGTTTAGTATCAAGTTCTTCACGGCTGCTGTATGGCGGCTGTCTCAACATCGCGCTCCTTGGACGAGTAAGCGACCTAGCCTTTTCAGCTTCGTATTCGGGTGACATAAATGACGTCACTGCTTCTGTTGGAAGATTGTCAATATCTTCGTCGTTATTGTCTTCGGGTTGACTTTCGTATGGAGGGGGAGGGGGAATAATCATATCTTTGTCTTCCAAAGAAGAAAATGACTTAAATCTTGGCCTTGGAGCATTGTCAACAATACTAACAAGTTGATCGTCGTCATATTGAGCTCGCGAACTTCCTGGATGATGTAGCGAGTTTCTCCATGACTGGTGACTTGGATCATTGGCGTAGTGATCCACGAACGAGATCTTGTCTTTCTCGTTGTAATTTTCATCTCCTGCGGATGGCTCGCTTCCTTCTTCACATGACAAACCTTCCTTGCTGCCAATACTGCTGACTTCAACCTCCTCGTCGTTCGGGTCACGGTACGAACTAGAATCACAACAAAATGTAAACGGTAAAAGTTTAGCTAACGAATTCTATCGAAGAATAAACTTAAAGTGCCTATCACCCTTCTGACAATATTCTCAGTATTGATTCTACATGGGGTAAGATGTTGAATAACCCGAAAAAATTACATAGTTTGAGTGCGGCTTCTTGAAGTTATGAAGGTTTTTTCATGTCATATGCTAATGCTGTGACGTATGGTTATTATCATAGTCAGAAGGATGATAGGCATTTTAAGTTACCCTGGGCTCCAGAGGTTCTTTTCCGCTTCCTGCGATTGTAACGAGCGAGCATCAATACGGCAAAAGCAAGAGTGAGAATAAATAACCTCAGGGCCTCAGGGGGGACTTCAGTGAAATTAAAAAAACAAAATCAGTGACAGGTCACGTTACTCACATGTGAAGTGCTGGTATGGAACCACTCCTAACATCGTTCATTTCCAGTGTGTTACGAGTCGTGCTGCTTCCTACATTACTCAGACGGTCAGCCTTGCGCTCTGTTGATCAATGACGAGAAATGTAGTCAACTAAACATGACCTTAAAGTTTCAGCCAAGAACACCACTAACTTAGCAGCACGTCGTCCTTGTTTGTGAAAGAGGACGCTTAAATACAAATCTGCTTGGTTACGAATGTCTTCCAATCCCAAATTACGTGTCATTCGCTGAATTGTTTGTTCACTAGTAACGACCAATACAACATAACGATGAGTTGTAGCTTATCACTAAATTCGTTAGCATGAAGCGATTAGGAACATCAATATAACCAATACAGGAAAAGACGTTTATTGCGTTCATTTTTAAAAAGCATGGAGGGGAAGCGTTTGATAAAATGCTTTGGGACCTACGATGTTGTTCAAATCTCTGCATGGGATCGAGGGGATCTTTAGATAATTACGTGGGTGGAGATTTCGAGGTTTGTTTACCAAATTGTTGCCATATGTAAAAGAGCAGTGACATCAAGTAGCACTGAATGATTTTTAACCACTAGCGCGGCCTCCTCTTTAGCTGAGAAATGTCCCTAACTGACCTCCAAAAAGGAGGAACAGTCCCCAATCCTGCCTTTTTACTGACCTTTTCGTCGTCGTATACAAATGAATATGATGCCGATGATCACAAGTAGAAGAATAACTCCAAGAACAGCAGTCACTGAGATAAACCAGGTTTTTTTGTGCATCGGTAAAGGACTTCGTATGATACCTTCACCTGCAAGGATATCAAGCATAAACAATATCAACAGTAAGTCGCGCTATTTTATAACTAGGACAGATAGTATGACTGTGAAAGGCATAAGATCTGTCCTTCATCTGTACCGTCTGTATCACATGACAATAGATCTAGAGGCTTTCAGACATCAAATGATGGCAGGACAGAAAAAATGGATTCTGGTCTTATCTAATTTACAAGGAAACTGTATTCTCTTCCTGTCATGGCTGCCATCATGCGATGTGGTGCAAAGCCTTTTATTGCAATGCAGCTAGTTGTAATTACCAGTCCCAATCTACCATATGAAGGTTGATGTTCTTCATGAATATGACTATGTCAATGCTAGACTCATGTGCAATGAAAAGAGAAGCTGAATAAGGCCTTTTCTTAAAAAAGAAATGACACTAAGAAAAATGGTGGTGTGGTAAATTTAATCTAAAATAAGAAAACATATGCCCAAACTGAAAAAGATCTCTAAATGCACACTGCCATTTTGTAAAACAGCGTCTGAAGAAGCATACGCGATTTGATTAGCTCTACATGAGGAGAGTTTAATTCTTGATGTCCGTACATATAGTATGACTTCATGACCTAAGAATGCAACACAACACTGATGGACCGCATCAGGATAAGGTGGGAACTGTATATGAACATTTTGCCAAGTATATTAAAGACACAGACTTTCTAAGGCTACTCACTTGTCGGGGATATATCCGAAGGTGGTGAAGGTGGTGACTTCCCTACTTCATTCCAGGCAATGATACGAAATTGATACGATGTCTTTGGCTTAAGGTTCCCAACGATACACGACACGAATGTCTTGTTCTTCTGCAGCTCTTCTGGTTTGATAGTCCACTTGGTTTTAAAATCCCCTTGGCCTATTTATTCAATCATAAAATGTTGAACTAAGTTTCCTTTTCTTTAAGAGAAGGGATCTGGGGGTTTTAGCAGGTCTTTTTGACAAAATCTCAGGTCGTTGGCATGGGATCAATCGATCGATAACTCATTTCTTCCATCTTCCTCCCTTGTTTTTACGAAGGTAGAACTTAATAGCCAGTGGCTAACACATCTGTGGCCCTCTTTCCGTGATCGAATTGGAATTTAGGAGTTGATTTTTGTGGAGGGAGGAAAACCGGAGAATCCGGAGAAAACCCTCGAAGCACAGGAGAGAAATACGACACCGAGCGCGCGGCGGGACTCGAAACCCGATCGCAATGGTGACAGGCGAGCGCTTTCACTGCTCCCCTTCTCTCGTACCAAGTGCTCCTTGGTTTTGTTCCTCCAAAAACAAAAAATCGCGCATGCGCAATGATAAGCTTGACCCCTGACGCTGTTTTTAGGTTCTCAGAAATTTGGCCACTTACCTGGTATTCTGTACTGAATCTCAAACTTGATGAAGGGCACGTTACCACTGTGACCATTTTGCCATGAGATCACTGCACTGTCACTCGATGCCCTGACGAAGGGCTTACCAGGGGTTCCTGGTAGGACTTTAAATAAGAGAAAAAAACATAGTTTTGGATCGATTTTTTTATAAGATGATCTGAGTATCTAAGACACGTACAAATCAATCGTATTTCCAGAAGATATTTCCAAAATGGTACCAATTGCAAATAGTGCCCTATATGTGCTAATGAGGGGAAAATTAAAGTATGGTGTCGCATAACTTATCCAAAACTTATTTGTGTGGCGCATTCTGGTCTTGCTTCGGTAAAAATGTATTTTATTTATCATACGTAGCTTGTGTGGTTTTCTTTGAACCTAAGCTAGACCAAAATGCATCCCGTTTACCGAACAGAGAAAAGACCTAATTTTACAGTCTCATAACTTACCAGCTGGCCCCTTGGTCCTCGCCACGAATGTCGAGTAAGGTCCAAAGTCGATGTGGTTTTGCAGTCTGATCTGGAATGTATATTCTGCAAGCATTGTTAGACCCGTAATAGTATAGGACCTCTTTTCAGAGCTCAGTTTTATGGTTGACGTGTCCGATTTAGCCGAGCTTGTGAAGTAAGTTATTTCGAATGAGATTATTCGACCGTTTGGCTCACAGGGATCGTGCCAGGATAGATCTACTCTGCTGTTGTAGACAGCATCCGGTTCAAAGCCAGTTATTGGTCCAGGGACTAATGAAAGAAGCACCACATTAGCAACGATAATTGGTCTGAGTGCAGCCAGTGAATGGTTTCGATAGGACGTAGACAGCGCACTCTGACTACCTTGCATTCTACTGATTCCCCATCCCATTTTCATTTTTACGAAACTGACAACCAATCGCTATCGATCATTTTTATAAAAACATTGCTTGCAACTCTTAAATCTAAGACGACCACTACTCACAGGCTAGAATAAGATACAACGAGCCTATTCTGAAGGTATTAAAAAAACTAAGAGAACTACGGGTGGCTTAGCAAGGAGAGTGCTCCCCTCTCACCATTGCGACCCGGGTTCGATTCCCGGACTCGGCGTTTGATGAGAGTAGAATTTCTGATTGGTTCTCTTCTGTGCTTCGAAGATTTTTCTTCGGTTTTCCCCCCTCCACAAAAATCAACATCTACATTCCCATTCAGTCATGGAACGAGGACCACAGACTTATTAGCCACTGGCTATTAAGAGCTACCTTGTAAAACAAGGACGGTTCTAAGCTTACCATCAGGAAGAGTTGTCGCAATAGTCACTTCACTTTTTGGGCTTTCACCCTTAGAGTTGTATGCTCGTACCCATATAGAATATGCTACAAACTTCCGCAGATTGGTAATAGTAGTTTCAGTCTTATCATGATCTACGTCTTTGTATTTTGGCAAATTGTTTGATTGACAGCTATCAATCGAACGGCGGCGGCGCCGGCTAGGAGTACGGCCCTCATAGTATACCTGGAATTTGGATAAAACAATGGTGAAGTCCAAGGTAAGGGTTTCATTTCTGTCACGACAACTAAAGAACTCAATTAGTGTTAGGAGTTACAAATCCACAGATAGAGTTGGCTAGACGTATATAGTGCAGTGTATCTAAGACCTCGTTGAAAACCAAGGATGAGAACAAACTTACTCAATTGTCCACTTTACACTTCCATGCGCCATCTTGAAAAGTAACCGTGCCTGTGCGTCGAAGCGAGAACTGTGGTGACCTTGCAATGATAGAGACACGTGAGTAATTGTCCAAGGTGTTAAAAAAGGTCTCTATCATTGCAAGCAGTCACCGAACTTCCTCGCTTTGATGCACAGACATGGTTACCTTTCAAGATGGCGCAGGGAAGTGCGAAGGGGACTTTTCCCATTTACTGAATTCCCATAATGAGAATCAGAGCCATAAGAACCCGGGAAATTAAAGTGAGAGGCAGGGGTGAGGTTGTAAATTATGGACCGACATATTTCTTACCTTGTATCCTTGTAGGTAACCATTCATTGTTGACATTGGAGGAGCTTTCCATTTAATATGAATCGAAGTCTTCGTAACAGTGCCATGGCTAACCTCAGATGGTCCTTTAGTTGGTGCTAAAAAAGAAGGTTTGTGTTATTTTTACTAATTAATATTCTGAAAAAGTCAGGATATTGTGCTATGGGCGTATACAGCATGTGCATGTTACGATAAGTCTTGTGTCYGTGTTTCTTTTATCCAGGTAAATTGATAACATAAGGTATGGTAAAAGAGTGTGTGCAACCATGTGACTCAAAATCCCTTGAGGTATGAACAACAATGAAACAGTCGCCATATTGGTTGATCTAACAAAAGAAGCTAATGAGGAATGCTTTGTTATTATCAACCTAGATGGCGGCAATGACGTAACTCGCATCTGTTCTATACCCCGTTTTTCGTTTCTTACCTAATTCTCCTGTAGTTCCAGGTAGTTCGGGTGTAAATACTCCAGTTCCTTTTTGATTGACAGCAGATATAACAATGTAATATGTAGTGAAGACTTTCAGGCCAGTAATGGTGTACTTGCGTACATCGGCTGCAAGTTTTGATACTGTTAAGAAGGACAGTGAACCGTCCTCTTTGTATTTGAGTGTAAAGCCCTGGAGTGTACCGCCCAGTTCTTCTGGGATAGGAGCCTATAACAATGAATATTCAGCATTAACGGACTAAATTTAATGGGTTCATGCAAATGTAAAAAAGCAACTGAATCGCTTTGAATCCTTACCGCCCATTCAACGAGGAGAGAATTTGAAGAGACTGCTTTGATTCGGACGTCTCGTGGAGCACCCGTTGGAGCTGTTAATAATAAGCAAATAAGCACACAAAAATGAGGAAGACATGTCAAAAAGGCCTGCAGTCTATCAGCGCCATTGCTTCCAGGGTCTTAAAATGCAAGGCTGCATTAAGGGTACTAAGCCTTTCCTTAGCCTTCAACAAGTACATCATAAATGCCTATTTTGTACCAATCCTAATTTTTACTGTTTTATTCCTGTTCTGTGCAACTAGCTACTGTAAAGGGTTCTTTTTTTCAATCCAGAGCAATACTGACACAACGTATGCCTATTTATCCGCTCACGAATCCGTGTCTACCTATATAAATAATTCTAAATTATATCACTCTCGCTATTTTCATCACTGTTGTTTTCTTTCACCTGTTGGGTTCGTTGTAACTTCTTCTGATGGTGAGCTATACTCACTGTCTGCCACATCATTGGTTGCCTTGATACGGAACCTGTAACGCGTCCCTGGCAACAAACCTTCTACTTTAAGTTTTCTTAGCTTGGCGTCCAGATCGGCGGAGTAGAACAACCAGCCCCCACTGTTTGCTTCAAACTGAAGCGTGAAATGCCTGTAAGGATTCTTGGGATGCTCGTTGATTCGCCATTCGATGGTGATTGCACGCTCAAAAATACACTCGGTAGGAATTGGAAATATGAATGGAGTGTCTGGAGCAACTATTAGAAGAATAAGAAGAAAAAAATAAATAAAAGATACTCAATATCCAACGTTTCAGTGACACCCATTTTATACGATGGCATATTGCCGTTCAATTAAAAATTGCTATTGTAATAARATGGAAATATGGAAAACATCTTTTGTCCAGAAATAATAGACTACGACGATACGACTCGACGACACGGCGGCCATCTTGGATCGCAGGGCATTATGGGGTGCCAGGGGAAAAAATAATAAATTAATAAATAATTTTCAGCTGCCATAACACCATGCGATCCAAGATGGCCGCTGTATTGTCGAAGTAGTCAATTGTATATTTTCCCCTCTGAATCTGACAAAGCAACGTCTCGGTCGAGGCATGTCAAATCAATATTGCACCTTTTTTTACAGCCATACAAGTTGCTCTTTCATCGTATAGGACACGCACTAGAGGTACATATTAACTTTTAGCCTGAGTTCAACGAATTGACGTTTTGATAAAGAGTCATTGAACTTTAAAGGTAAGAACATCTGTTTATTTCAGATTATTGGACATACCTCTTTTGTCAGTCGTATAGACAACTTCTTGTGACGCAGGTCCCCATCCTTTTGTGGTTTTGGCCCAAACGAAGAATCGATAAAATGTTTCCGGTGTCAACACAGTGTACAGGAGTAACCGCCTCGATGGTGCCACATTGGAATCTTCACGTTCATATGAACTCGAACTGTCGTTACGTCGGTATGCAACCCGATACCCGGTAATGTTACCATGGGGATAAACCGGGGGGTCCCAGGCTATCTTTAGCCAATTTCTGTTGACCTCAGGAAAGCGGACTCGGGCAGGTGGATCGGGTGCTAAAACGAAAGAAAGTCGATATAATTTTAGCCTGTAAATGAACTACCTATGACACAAAGAAATATATTGGAAAGTCAAGTTTTATAGACAAAAACGTACTTTTAAAATAAAAGTAATGTAACAGCATTAATATTATACTAAAATATAGCAAGCTTAAAGTCATACACTTGTTGCATTTTAACACCAGTTTTGTAAAGTTTTAAAAGCGTATCGCAATAATATCAAAGATTATCATGGTCATCAGTTTTATCGAATCCTCAACCAGCTGGTCTCAGAAAAAAGTTAGCCACACAAAATCACAATAGAGAAAATTTACAAGACTAAGGTGTAACTTTTCCTTTAAAAATTGTAGATTTCCAGGTCACCAAATCATATGGAAAAAAGAAAAACGTTAATAAGTGTTTGATAACAGTGACACGATTAATGAGTTTTATATTTTTATTGTAATGGCGGGGAAGATTTTTCGCTGGTCAATTTTCGCAGGTTTCATGACACTTTAGGTTGCAGTGGTGTCATTTCTACGTCTCTATTTAGATCAGCTGGAAAGGACCACATGGACTACATGGCATGGACTACACAGGCGTGAAACACTTACTAGACTCCAGGGTCTTTGCTCTCACGACTCTGCTTCTAGGCCCAGGCCCATACCGTGTGTATGCAAGTATTTCAAACTCGTACACAACAAAGCTTTCCAGGCCTGAGATCTTGATGGAGTAAGTTTCGGAGCTTTTGATTTCAGTGATTTTCTCGATAGTTTTATCTGCCACTCTGTAGAAAATCTTTAGGTAAAGAGAATTTTAGTTAGATCTATAGAAAGTTTTAAAAATAAGAAAGACGTTGTCCAAAATACCTGTCAGAAAAGAGACTCATACCTGGTAACCAAGAATCTTTCCATTTCGTCCAACTTCAGGTACTGGTCCCCAACTCACTTCAATCTCCGTTGAGGTAATAACTTTGGTTCGTACATTTGACGGGGATACTGTTGGAGCTGGATTATTCAAGAGATATCAATCATTGTGACATTAGTTTATAACAGATCAAATATCACGTGCGTGTACAGCTAAGCGTCTCACTAAATACTGATCATGAAGGGCACAAATTCTAATAGCAGACAAATTTAAGAAAAGTAATCTGCATTAAGGCCTTATGGGACTTATGGCGCTAGGAAAACGGATGATGATGAATCTGCATTTAGATAATAAAAGGTATTTGCTATATGCAAAATATCGCGCTGGGTTTAGCTTCTAAACTTCGCAATCGACCTCAGCAGTTTGAGCTGCAATTCAGATTTGTGGCGGTAAAGGTGGTAAGGATGATGGCCGGTGATGGGATGGAGCGAGGGTGCGAGGAAGAAGGCAAATTTCTAAGAAATCGGGCATGACGACTGGTTCAGTACAACTTACTACCAGACTCGCATCAAGAGTTGGTTAATCCCTTTCCATCGTTTTATAGCATTTCAACGTTTAGCTAAACACTTATATATTTGCCAAAGTCCTGTGACAAAATAATTGAACATTTATAATTACTACTCACCTCCTTCAGCTGTTGTATAAAATATATCAGTAGTTTTATTACTTGTGCCTTTACCATTGAGGTTATACGACATGATTGAGATCTTGTACCTAGTGTATCTCAGTAGACCTCCTACGATGTATCTAGTCGAGTGCGAATTAGGGACCTGAATCTTTAGGATGTGTTGTGATGAACTTGATGGCTCGAAAGTGATGATATAGCCAATGAATGCACTGTTCCAGGAAACTCTTGGTGGGATCTGTTTCATACGTTTCATATGTTTAATAAGATTTCGAACTGTCGACCACAATCTCATCAATATTTTTTTCGATATTCATTTATAGAACTTTTAGTTTAACAGCTCTCTTACTCTTCAATAACATAGGGTCTTTTCAACGTACGTTGTTTTCCTCAATCTACTCACCTTCCAACTTATCTCTAATTCATCTGTACGGTCACGTTGATGAACCATCAACTCACTCGGAGGCAAAGATGGTGCTGCGAATATTATGAAAAGAAAAGGTTAATAATATGGATAATTTTTTTTATTTACTTAACTTTATCCATAACAATTATCTAAGTTCCTAAGCTATCATGGAAGGGGTAAGCACAACAGAGCTTGGCTCCAGATTAAGTGCACCCTAACAAAAAATTAAATTATAATAACAACAACAAAATACGAATAGTGATAAACTCTAAAAGAAAAAATCGAGTGAAGATTTACCAATTATACTTAGATGATAGTAGCTAATTTAAAGGCTAAGAGTATGGCAAGTAGTCCGATCTATTCATTAATTATATCTTAAGTAATTCTAAATTAAGTGACAGTTTAAGATAAAAATATCAGTAGTAGATCTAGGATTTCGTAATCATAATTATTAGTAGTTCATTGCAGAGGATGAGTTTACCCTGGCATAACGACAGCTTTATAATGGGAATAAATGGTAGATAGAGGACTATTGCATACGAGTATATCATGACGACAGCTTTATAATGGGAGTTAATGGTTCGTAGTTAGAGGTCTATTGTATACGAGTATATCACGTAAAACCTACCGGCTTCAAGTGTTGTCACACTCTGCGAGACATTACTTGGAGGACTAGGGCCAACTCTATTTACGGCAATCACTCGAAAGCGGTACTCCGTATGAGGTCTTAGATGTGGAACCACAAGAGGAAAAAGCTGATAGACTTTATGGGCGTCCTGGACGGTGAGTCCTGTATTCCACTTGGCTGTTATAGGTTCGTAAAAGGAATCGTTGTTGTATTCGATTTTGTACATCGTGATTGGCGCTCGACCAGAAAATCCTTGGGTCCATCTCAGGAGGACCTCCCAAGGTCGTGTTTCGACGACTTCAAGATTGGATGGGGGATCGGGACGAACTAAAAAAATAAACCAATCAATTGTGTGGTAAGTTCTGAAATTTATAGAAATGTTTATTAGAAAAGTACACGTGTAGGAAGGTAGGTATGTAGGTCGGTAGATAAGAAGGTAGGCAGGTGGGTGGGTGCGGGGTAGGTAGGTAGGTAGGTAGGTAGGTAGGTAGGTAGGTAGGTAGGTAGGTAGGTAGGTAGGTAGGTAGGTAGGTAGG
>NW_022261338.1:99518-121157 GCF_009602425.1 Actinia tenebrosa | reverse complement strand
AATCCACGGTTCTGACATTCAACCATCTAAAACTTCCCAGACCAGCTGCAGTTTCCGCGGCAACATTTACCGTATATAACGTTCTCGGGATTAATCCCGTAGACACATACGCCATGGTATCGTTTTTAATGCGCTCCTTTCTGAAAGTCAGTGATTTGGAGTCATTGCGCCAATACTGCACTTCGTACGCCACAAGTAAGCCATTCACTTGAGTAGGACGACCCCAGTTTACTCGAAATCCATCAGAATAGACTTCAGAGATGCTAAGAAATGACACGGCGTCAGGTACTGGGGGACAAAAAAAAAAAAAAAWAAAWAAAWAAATATGTAATCAAGGGGARRATTACTCCCACTTGACAAAGTAACGGCTGAGGAATAACTGAAACAATCCATGTATGTATGTACTGTTGAATGAACTGTGTTATGGCTGTTCGATAAAAATGATATTTCAATGAACTCACATCCTTGTTGCGTTTTTACCAACAGCTTAGTACTTTTAGGACTATTACCAGCACCATTCACAGCTATAACAACAATCTCGTAGTAAGTGTACTCTTTTAAGTTTGATAAAGTACCGCGCTGAACCGATTGGCTACTGTCATGATTGATTGTTTGTGTAGTGATCACTCTTGGAGTACTTGGTTCCCAGGCCTGGAGCTAGAGAATGAAAAGAATAAAATTAACACGCATTTCTTCAAAAAAGGTGGCGAAAAAAAAACACATGAGGGTTGAGACTAAACGATCATCGTATACGTGAAAAATGCAAGTTAAAGCTGAAATACGAGTGAGTGGATTCCAAAGAAACTCATACCTTATAATATTTTAGGTTTCCGTTCCATTGTTTCTGTGGCGGAGGATTCCATTGTAGTTCGACCGAGCTTGGGTTGATCCTAACGATCTTAAGATTCTGAACAGGAGCTCCAGGAGCTGTGTGGGTACAATAAAACTCAATCATTCTACCACAATAACAATAGCAGCAAATATAGTATAAAATAGGGCAAGTTCACTCTTTGAGTAACACTGACTACAGCGTTGCAGTACTGAATTGATAACCTTTGGTGTTCCTCAAGGATCAATACTTGACCCTCTTATTTCATTAAGTGCTTACCTCCTTCCCCAGTCATACGAAGAATGGGTCGACTGAAAGGACCAGATCCAGCACTATTATAGGCCTGTACTTTTATTTCATATTCAGTCCATCTCAGCAATCCAGTTATTGTGCCTTTGGCAGCAAGACCGTCGGTAATATCCACGATGGTAAAAGAGCTGCCTTGCACACCGGACTGTCGGTAGGCGATTCGATACCCTTGCAATTGGCCATTATGGGAGTCATCTGGTGGCGCCTATGAGCAAAAAAAAAAAAAAGAAAGAAACTTGCTTGCTGCCTGAGCAGTTTTAACCTGCTGATAAATGTCTTTGAGCCTTATTTGATTCAAATGGCATGGTGACAACTACTGACCAACATGTGCTGTCAGCCAGAAAGAACTCTAATGAAAACTTGAACATTCCAAGCGAAAAAGGAAATAATAACAAGTGAAGCCAAACAACATACCTTCCACTGAACAAGAATGGACTCAGTGCTTGCTGACGTAGCATATACATTATTTGGAGGTTGAGAAGGAGCTGAAAATGGCAGAAAACGTTTTTAAATAATTATTTTCAGAATTCAGCTTAATAGCTTAACATTTGCACTTGAAAAAAAAAATATATAGGATAAAATATATATACAGAACGAGAGGTGGTTAGGCACTGAGTGTGGTCACTTAACATTCGCACTTGAAAAAAAAWATATATAGGATAAAATATATATACAGAACGAGAGGTGGTCACTGCCAGGGTTTCTTTTTACGTCCTAAATGGTTCTTTTACGTCCCTTCGATATTGGTTAGTAATGATGAAGTGTGGAGAGACGGGACAGCCATTTAAAGTGGTCATCCGAGCCACTTGAAGGTCTAATCATTTGCAAAGGCAGCTCCTTCTCCTCAGTTATTTTGAGACCCTGAGTGTTGGTCCGGCCGAGGCTTGAATTACGACCTCCCGCACAACAGACCGACGCTCTTACCAACTGAGCTAACCGGATGGCGGTTGGACACTTGGACAAGCATCGGATACTTGCTCGCCATTCTTTGATAGCTCCGTGAAATGTTGCAATAAGTTTTTCCTAATGAGCTGGGGTGCACGTATAATAGGTCAATCGGCTAGCAAATGGTTTTGATCGAGTCGCAAACGCGTTTTAGTTGCCGAGTATATTACTGTAAGGATTTTTAATATCGTGGAGAATAACCGACTCTCGTTAAAACGTTATAAAAATTACTATCAAGGTACTTACGTGCAGAGTATGTAGTTACATAAGCAGTAGCATCACTGGGAAGACCAACCCCTACACTATTGACAGCTCGTACACGGAAGGTATATCGAGTGTTAGGAGACAGACCTGTCGTGATAAGATTAGAATTGATTAGATAAAGATGGGCGCAGTGATTGCAAATATCGGATGTATTGTGCACACTGTCTGATGCGCCAAACAAAACTCACAATGATTTTGGAATATTGCTTCATGTGAAAAGCCTGATAATATTGGCTCAAATCTATGAAATTATGGATCAAGGTGCCTATCAGCTATCTAACTGACTACTAACCTGTCACGACTGCAGTCACATACGAGGACGGATTTATGTTTTCCAAGGCAACCTTCCACACGTCACCCTCTTTCATATTTTCAACTTTATACGATATAATGGCACTGTTTCCGTCGTACCCAGGCGGTCGCCAGGAAAGTCGAACCGAGGTTGTCTGGATCTGGACCACGACAGGTCTTGTTGGACTCAATGGTGCTTCTGAGAAACAAAATTATCGTGGCTGAGTAAGAATTTGTTATAAACCTTTGTTTGCCTAAAGAGCAATATACTGCAGTTTTTTTCCGCAGGTGGATTGTATGCAAACGCTATGGTTAACCGTGAGTTGGGAACACTGCTCTTTTGCTCCAGTGCTCCTTAGTAGAAACCTAAACAGTCTCTGAAACGTAGCGTAGGCGCCAGCATATGGTCGATAAAAACCAAAGAATGGTGTCGCTTTTGATTCGGAGATCAAAGTACAAATAATTCTACAAAAAAAAAAAAAAAAAAAAAAAAAAAATAAAAAAAACTTGGAAACCATTCTTCCCCTTGTAGATGCATTGTCCTTAGTAGAAACCTAAACAGTCTCTGAAACGTAGCGTAGGCGCCAGCATATGGTCGATAAAAACCAAAGAATGGTGTCGCTTTTGATTCGGAGNAAAAAAAAGATAGACCAACCTTGGACAACCATTCTTCCACTTGTAGATGCATTGCCAAGAGGTGAAGTTACAACACATTTGTAGGTGCCAACGTCTGAGTCTTGCACACGAGAAATATAAAGCGACCCATTAGCCAAGATTTGGAATCTAGAGTCCATGATCGACGAACCATCTTTGGTCCACGAGAAGGACACGGCAACGCCTTGATCTTGCGTAACTTGGAACGCCAGAACCTTTGGCTGACCTTTTACAGCATAAATGGTACTGGGTAAAGGAATTGAGATGCTTGTTTTACCTGGAATAACAGGACAAGTAAATATTGTTTTCTTGATCATTAGCCGTTTTTTGCATGTCATTCAGTTTCTAACGGTCATTGGTAACAGAGACAACAATCGGGACGTCTTGGCGCTTTACACAGATAGAAGGTCAACCTTTGTAAGTATACGCTACTCATAGCGAATGCACTTAAAATCCCGTGAATATTGAAAAAAAAGATGGACTCCATTTAATTTCTGCATTGATTTCTGCATTACATTGCTGCAAATGATTTGCTAGTAAACGAGGTCAAACGTCAGTTACAAGTAATAAATCTATGTTTAAAGAATTCAGCGGCGACGCATCGAATAAACGTACGCTCACACGCACACAAGAATGTTAACGAAAACGACATGACTCTCTGAGGATATATTATTATTATTATTTTAATATTTTTTAAACAAATAAATATATTTTTTATCCGTTAGTACTCAGACAGTGTTTGGTCTTTTAGCCCACAAACTACCGAACTCATGATCAACCCTAGCTGGTTGACGGTACTTACTTAATATTGTCAGAACAGCACTAGCATTCTTGGAGCCTTCAGATGTTGATGCAACACAAGTGTATTTTCCTGAGTCAGACTTTTGAGTATTCGTTATCTGAATGGAGCCTGAAGACTTGACATGAAAGCGAGAACCAGGAGCATCGAGCTGGATAAAGGTGCCATCTTTTTTCCATGTAATGGTTGGTGTGGTGGTTCCTCTTGCCTGGCAAATCAATTCAATAGTCTCTCCTAACGTTGCTGTACGATCTTTAGGCGGTGCATCGATCCAAACAGGAACACCTTAAGATAAGACACATTAAAACTATTATTACATTTTCAAAAAGTGTAATGATATATAAGATATACACTCGATTGCAGAAACGTTGTATTATACATTTATATATATATCTAATTTATTCAGTATATTTAATGATATGCAAAACAGAAAAATCGCTTTATTCATTGTTTGTTTCATTCAGTGACTGTCAAAAAATATTTTTCTTGTCTATTAGATTGTACAGATTATAAATCAGTGGGTTTTAGGCGTTGAAAATGGTTATTTTGCATTATGCATCTCATTAGATATTTGTATAAATATATAAATGTACACTACAACGTTTCTGCAATCGAGTGTATAATAATATATAATATAAATATTATCTGGCTATTATAGTCGAAAAAAAAAAAAAAAAAAAAAAAAAAAAAAAAAAAAAAAAAAAAAACCACCACACACACACACACACACACACACACAAAAACAAAATAATAAGAGTGCATTAGTAGCGTTGAATAAGTTTAAGTTTACTTGATTTCACAGGTTTATGAAAACCACTCTATAAGGAATAGCTGGCCCGACCCGAAAAGTTTGACAGTTACCTTTGATAGTAAGCTGTGCTGATGCTACCACGTGACCAGCCCTGTTCCACGCCACACACTGAACCACCCCACGGTCGTTATCGATAAGAGAGCTTATAGTCAACTCGTTGTTACTGATAGTTTTACGAGCACTACTTCCTGCTGTCACAAGTTCACCATTGTGGTACCAATCAATCTGAGGTAGTGGGCTCCCTGTGGCAGAGCAGCTAAACTTTATAGAATTTAGAACTCTTTGTGATGCATCGCTCGCTTTTTTAGTAAATGTTGGTGGGACTGTAAATAAGATGAATAATTAACTTCGTTAAAATTTTTTTTCCACGAAAAAAATCACATTTAGTGAATTTCGCGCCATTTTTCAAAATATTTGCATACATAATTAGTAAGAAAACGCGAGTGCAACGGAGTGCAACTTGTTCTTCGCTGAATCTTATTTTTCATGACTTTTAGAAAAGAAATTCAATATTTTCTAACGTTTGTTGCGAGATTTTTTAGAGGCAAACGCACTAACAGATACAATTTTCTCTTTTTCTGAAGAACAAACACTAAAGCGTCAAAAGGACTGGACAGTAAGGTAAAAAAGGTTGAAAAAATTCAAAATAATTGAAAAAACAAGACCCTACAAAGAAACAAATTTGAACATAATATTATAATATAACTTACTTTTGATTCTTCTAAACATTAAGTAAGCTTACATAGTTCTAATTTAAGCTTAAAAAGCAACATGAAAGTAAAATAAAACACAACAAAATAAACACACAAAGTAAACAAACAGACGAAAAAGCTTTTAGAATCTCCTATAGTAAGGTTTCCAAAGACAAATTTTGACGAACGTTTCGCTCTCCAAGTTGTAGTTTTTGAATGAACGCGTGCTTACTAGATATTACGCTCTGTATATGCAAATTATAAATTTTCAGAGTCGTGTTAAAAGAAAAACTACAGAACTGAAGATAAAAAATGAAAAATTAATTTTAAGTCATAAGAAAATATATAAGATAAACTTTGACATCCTAGCTCGGGAACGCAGTGGTAAATTCTGTCGTCGCGCTCCTTTCTCGTTTCATTAAAAAAGACGTACCTCTGAGCAAAAAAGTCTTGCATTCTCGCGAACCAAGCGACAGAATGTTACGCCTTGGTTCTCGAGGATGCAACATTGAACTGAGCTTGTTATCTCAAGCAAGCTAAAACAATTGACTGACCATAGACAGTAAGACTTCCACTTCTAGTGCCAGCTCCAGCACTTTTAGGGTTGCTGACATGACACGAATAAGCGCCCTGGTCACTAGACACAACATCTTTGATCGTCAATCTTTTGTTGTAGTCTCGTATGCTGTATTTATCACTAGATGAGATCACTTGGCCGTCTTTCTTCCATGTTATGGTGGGCAGAGGTCTAAAATGATGATAGTCATATATTATGCTACAAGATTACAAGTCACGTGGTTTATGGTGAAAAGAAGGGGAGAGGTAGGTAAGTGCTAGTTTTATTTGCCGGCCAGGAGAGCAAGATAGGAGGCCGCGGGCACAGTTTTAAACCTATCAGGAACGACTTTAAGATGGCAAATAACTTTATTGTCTCATTTACATTTCAACTACGTGTTTTAACATGTTTTGCATTTTGTTGTGGCTGTTGCATATTGTCGTTCAGCCATCCGTCACCCCAGATGATACTGGAAAATAATTACCGGTCTGGAAAATAATTATGCTCATAATGCACAAAAACTCTTTTCAGAAGATATAATAATTTATCAAATCCTTCTCGCCATTATCATTTTAGGTGCAAATGCTCTAACATATACATTACTTACTTGCCATGCGCGAAGCATTCAAACAACACACTCTCTTTCTTGCCATGTACAGCAACTTTAGCGGAAGGACCCAGCATAATAATGGATTTTAAGGATGATGGTTCATTAGCATCTGTATAAAATAGCAAAAACAAAATGAACACAAACCCAAAGGATGTTTATAAAAGGATAAGTGTTTGGTAAAGTTATAGTTGAAACATTGCAGCTGTTATGCTCCAATTACAAGAACGTTTTACCTTTCCTTTATCATCTAAAACACACACACACACACACATACGACATATAATTCATTATATTCCTATGTCATACATTGATTTACTGGAAGCAGAATTTCTCATGGCCGGGTGAGAATGTAATTCTCAATAACTTTAACAAATCATCCTACCCTCGATCCCCTCCCCAAACCTTTTCCACATAGCAATACAACGACTCCTGAATAATCTACTGCATAAGCGTAATTGTTAAAACACACTTTACTTATCTAGACAATGAACTTACGATTCAAGTTCAGTTCAATATTTGGCCTGCTGTACTTTGTTGATGTCACCGTATTTTTAACATCAGAAGTATAAATTGCGGGATCACTTAACTGAAGGTATGCAATGTACAAATTGCCAGCCTGTGAAATGCTGATGCGATTATCCTCTGAAATGATGGTACCACCTTTTTTCCAAGTGTAGGTTGTGTTTGGGTAGTCTGGGAAGGTGTCTGTCAAGGAGTGGGTAAACTTGAAGCTGTCATACATGTTAACTGTTCTAGTTATAAGGTTTGCAGAATTACTTGGAATGGTGAGATCTTAATGTCAATACAAAAAAAACAACGTTAAAATGTTAGTGGAAAACATATTGTTGAGGAGTAAAGAAGCCACGCGAAGGACCTGTACATTTTAGGGAACAGTCATTATTTATGGGGGAAGGGAGGCTGCTCGATAATTTGGATATGATGGTTATAAATGCCAGCTTATTTGTACTGGTGAGCTTTTATACTTACAAGCAATGCGAAGCTTAGCTTTTCTTGATACAGCAGCTCCATAATTATTCCTTGCCACACAGTGATAGTACCCATCATCCTTTGCATGACTGGCATTAGTAATCACCAGCCGGCCATCTTGATGTATTGAATATCTTGAATCAAGGTTAAGGTTTCTTGGGCTTCCATTTAAATTAGTAGCAATATAAGAATATGTATATTGACCATTGCCATCTGCTTTGCATGAAAATGTTACTGTATTTCCCTCTGCTATTACTCCAATACTATCTGCTGGTAAGCTATTACTTAAATGAAATGATGGAGGTTTATCTGTAGAAAACAATTACCATCAAAATTATTAACATTAATGTAAAAGAGTGGATTTTTTACTTCTCAATATCAAGCAGTTTTGGGCAGGGCAACAGAAAATTATACATTTGAGGGAAAGGGTTTAGTGGACTGAAAAGATGTTAATGAATAAAAGTGAACGCTATAATTAATTATGAGCAAGTTCCATAAATTGGATACACACTGGTAGTATATAATTACATAACATCTGCATTGAGTGTGTGATGCATATATAATAAAATGAAGTTAAGTACTAACGAGTCGTAAACAATTAAAGCTAATTAAATAGAAAATATTGAAAAGGCTTTCAAATGAAATTATATTTAAAAAGAATTGTGTAATGATTACAAAACCCCAGAATTGTTCTCATTCCATTAGATTACAAATTAAAGGATTATAGACAAATGTCTCAAATAATTATAATCGATGACTTTGAAAGTCATATCAAGCTTTACTCTATATGTTAGTGTTGAAGTTGGAGTAGAGAAAGCTCACTCCATATATGGTATGATCAATTCCATATTTGGATTGTGCAAAAAAGCGGCAAACAAAAAGGCCATCATTTTATAACGAATTCGACATGAACATTTTTGAAGAAGAAAAAAAGAAGGATACAGGGATGATGCTGACTTGTGGGTCTGCCTCGCAGATGACAGACACAGGGAAATACGACACTCAATGTTTGATATGCAAAAATAATTCACACCCTTATGTTGGCTGCATATCCAATTATGCACATTTTTAATTAGATTTTTCAAAAAAGTTCCCACAAATAGCCAACACATTAGGATAATACCTACAATTGATTACTAATAGAGCTACAAATCTTTTCTATGGAAGTCAAAATTGCTATACGTGGATACAGTGTAAAGAGGCATATGTTTCCCAGCATGGGAAGATAGTGAGTATTATATTATTACACCTTGGGGCCTTCCACGTGAGGAAACAATGACATAATACTACGTGTATATGCATCCATAATCTCAAATACACATAATTTTTAATGCATAGATAATAACTAAAAATATTATATGTAAGTATCGTGACACTCATCAAGAAGTTTCCAGGATTATTTTTTTCTATAAATATAATTTAATGAGAGCATAAAAGTGAGTAGGCAATGTTAAGTGCTATGATCCCTTCAAAGTTACCACGTGTTCAGAGCTGGTTGATAATTATCCAAGAACAATAAACCACTAGCCACAATATCAAATCACACAACAAACCATTGATGAAACTGTTTTAATTGATCACTAGTAATAATAAACTGTTGCTCACTTGAAGCACATGTTACTAACTGTTTCTCAGGCTAGACTGAAGAGCGACCAGAGAGCTAGATCGTTTTATGTTTCCAGACATATATCATATTTCAGATGATATCAAAAGATAGAGTAAATTTTACGTTTTTAATTTCTAGCTGCTGATATGAAAAGTATATATATTGATGGTTATCTACATGTGCAATTATACACAATCAATTTTTCCTTGCCAATCCATGTGCATAAAAACACGATAATAGGGAAATGCAATTATTTTTTTAATAAATGGATTATGTTTATTTCTGTTCACGAGATGAAAGAGACAACACCCTACTTTACATTATGCGTTCAAAATCAATATTAAGAAGTGACTCATAGTGTTTGTGACTATAGCTACATGTGGCTGGTTGTTCCGGACCATGACTTACTCATCAATAAACTATTTATCCCGCGTTAATTCTGGCACGAACTTTGTAAAAAAAATGGAATGAAATRAAAAGCGGAGAAAAAAGATAAATTATTTTTGTAAGAACACAAAGATTATTGTAATTTTCATTCATGAAACTTGATTCCGCCACAAGGGTCGAGATGAGTGAAAATCAAAGGCTCGAATAACATTTGTTTTATAGCATATCTTTACAAGAAATGAGGCTCTGATTTTTTCAAGCCACGCCACATTAGAACATTCCTCTTTACCAGGGACCTTTGCGTACGTATTTGTGTACTCCATTCAAATAAAATAGATATAAAATATTTCAAAGAAACCGTCAGTGTTCGAGAACTGACAGTGAACATGGACATTGAGGAAAGGTGTCAATTTGTCTTTGTTTATAGAGAAATATGAATTAACACGATTACGATAATACAAAAGAAGAATCTATGAGATGTACATGTCCTCATCTAAATCCTAGTTTCTCTAGACTGTGATAACAGTTTTATAGGAAAGCCGTTACACCGTGGGACAGCAGTTGCTCTCATCATATATCCGGCCAACCAACCGCGCGTACGCACTGAAATGGCTTTCTTGTCCCAATTTTTCGGCGCCAAAACATATCTATGTTCTTCATTGAGCACAAACTTTTATACATTATAAAAGGAATATTCATACATTTAGGAAGGTCTGGATTAAGGTTTAAATATTTTGATTCATGCTGACGATAAATACATTAGGTTACGACGTCTAGACTGTGAACATAGGCTATTTTCAAACTGAAGTAAACAAAACAAACTCTTCCGTCGAGGAAATAATCAATCACAACTTTAATAACTTCTTAAAATCTGCCTATCATATCATTGACAAAATCCACCGTTTTTTTCGGGATAAGAAAGTTATAAAATCTAAATGGGGTCAAATCGATGCGTCAGTCAAATGAATTATTTTTCGTTTTGTAGTAAGCGAGTCACGCTAAGTTAGATTCCTAACTAGGCTACTAACAACATAAAATTTACCAAATTTATAGACGAAAACATACCTGCATTGGTGGCTATCCGCGTAAGAAAGACGACATGAAGAATTCCTAACCCCAACCTCATCATACTATTCAGAGTTTTAAATCCTGGTTTGTTGACAACGATCCTTAATGACTCGGATTGTAAGTCGTAGACACACTTTCTCCTCTTGATTCTTGCTTATATCCTAACTTTTGCTCTCTCTCCGTTAGATCCATGTGCATTTAAAAATTCCTAGATTTAACGGTGGATCATAGAGGTATTCGATCGGTAGTTCTGACAGTCCAAACGTATACAGTACTGTTCCTTTTCAAGTTGTTGACTAGTATCCACAATAGGCTAATGGACCATTTATGACTTGAATTTCGAACCAATTTGTATATAATAAACAAGGACCAAAACTCGTAGATCTTTCAAATGTTTGAAGTCAAGACATAAAAATTTATACTTCGAGGAACTACGTGTGGTCCAAATGTCACACTCCTTGCTTTTCTTGCAAACTTTTTCAAACGATTTACAATTTTTGTCCAAGTGTTTGCATAAGAATTACTGTCAATGTCGAAGAGTCACGTGATACAAAACACTACGTTTGATTGGTTAATACTTCTGCACAACTGTGAGGGAAAATCACTCAGCCGAAGAACAGTGGACGAAGTTTTGCATAAAGAATCAAAGAATATAAAAATCTCTGCTGGAAGAATAAAAACCTGTGTTCTAACTGCGATGGAATCTCAAACAAAGATAGTTATTTTTAATTGCCTGAAAAAATATTTTCTATCAGTTGTTTCAAATAGTCCTTCGATCCAGTGTAAGAAGAAGTTGGACAAAAAAAATGGCGAAATTGAGAGTTCATTTACATGTATTATTTCAGCTCGCGTGGAAGTAAAGTTTTCTTGCTCGCTTTGACGCGCGCACAGTTACCGCTGTCAAAAATGAGCTTAAATCAAATGAACTTGACATTGAATAAGATCTTAAGGTTTTTTTAACTTTTGAGCTATTAAACTCAACAACGCAAACTGAACAATGCAAACAAAACAAAGATTTGTCAAAGCAACTTTACGAAAATAGAGCCGGATAGAATRACGGTACTTAACGGTAAAGTAATGGTACTTTGGAGAGAATATATGAAAATTAAAATTTATATTGATTAAGAAAAAGTATTTTTCAATGGAATTTGAAAATTTAAGAGATTTAAAATTCGTCTGAACGGTCCGGAACAAATGCAAATAAAACAGTCTTATCAAAGCAAATTCACAAAAATAAAGATACAACAATGAAAAATGATTAAAATAAAATTAGAAACTAAAATCTTGGTACTTTCGAGAAAAATAAAAGTATTTTTCAATGGAATTTGAAAATTTAGGTCATTACTTTCGAGAAGATTTGAAACTGTTTTTAAGATATTCAAATAAACTGAGTATCTTGGTACTGTGGACATTTATTTGCTTTTGCCCTAGGATATTAAGAATTAATCTTATTGTTCTCTATTTATTGACTTTGAATTAAATTGTTGTGCGTCTAAACACTTTTCTATTGTCTTCGGTTTCAAGCAAAACTCTTGGTATTAAACGCTCTACTGAATTAATAAAGATATGCAAAGTTTGCCATAGGAAAACAAGCCAAGTTGTACAGTTGTACATCAAGTGAAAACTGTTGTGCGAGCCCATAAAGTCATAACTTGAAACGTTTCTTCGAGTCAGTTAAAATTTTATTTCTTTAACTTGTTTGCTTTCATCGCGCTTCTTGGTAACTGACCAACTTGCATAAATTAACTTGTCCTTAAATACTTCAGTAATAAATTATTTGAATCTCTCGGGACATTTAACGACTTGTCCTCGCTTTGTCCTTATAATAATTCACTTTGAAATCTTTTAATCCCTTGTTCACGGGCTTGTACAACTGTTATACACCAGCAAAATTACGACTTCCATCGAATTTCTCGCTCAGAATTCAGAAAATGATGCTGCCGCTTTTTCATCGAACTAGCCAGTTACTTTGTTCCGAGTGATACTACACGGACTGCAGGAATCTAAAGAGTACAGGAACGCAATATATTTGATGGACAGTGTTAATCATGCAAATTCTAAGATATTGAGGATAATTATAGTTTGATAGTTTTATTTTGCTAGTTTGGAATTTGACACAGTAACTATTCAACTAACCAATTGATCATGACATGATCACTGAATCAAAGCAATATATATAAGCAATTCACTTGAGCAAAATATAGTGATTCGGTTAGTGGCAAGCGAGCAATTATTTGCCGAAGTCATTTCATGAAATCATTTTTTTACCGTTTTCTTTTTGTGCTTTGGTTGTTTTCTTAAACATACCAAGTCACAGGAAAGCGAGCCATGTTGACAAATGCAGCGCTACTGCGCATGAGTAGACTATTATTTGAACCAAAACGGCTTTGCATCATTATGCGCATGACTGAGCAGAATATTATTCAGGTAGTGAGTTATTTGCAGTTATTTCGGCCAGTCAAAACGACGGAGAAAATCAGTAACTTGAACGATAAATGATTATGCCTGCAGTTAAGGACCAATATTATGTATACATGTACAACCTTGGCTTCTTCTGTCAAATCCGATTGCCGTAACATTGGGCCGACTTCGACGATACGGCGGCCATCTCGCCAGGGGCAAAACAAAACAAAGATGAAGGAAAATATATAGAGTTTGTATATATTTCAAGGTCTTACTTTTTCTTACCTTGCGCTGAGCTGTTAATATCAATCGACGTCATTACTGTAACAAAGCTTTATTTGCCCCTGTGCGCCCCAATAATAATAATAATAATAATAATAATAATAATAATAATGATAATAATACAAATTGCAATAACTGTTATTTTCGATGCGAATGAAAAAGTGCGCGCGCGCGCTTTGTGCTCTCATCAAGCACACGCTCCCAACCAACCAGAATACGAGATTCGTAATAGTTATTTTATAAAACAATTTACTTGAGCGAGTGAGGGAGAATGTCTTGATATCTCGCTAGTTTGGCAATATTTTGCACGCAATAGCTGCCTGGATGGAAAGAGTTGCATTCGATGTCGTGCGTTTCTTCAGCGCATCGTTAGCTTATGCGTTTTTGCCTTATTCATTCAGAAATGCATATCGACAAGTTCAGTTTGGAACTCACAGTTTACTCAAGTAATTTGTTTTTCACAGGTATTCAACACACACAAATATTGAGCATGGTAGTTACGGATGTGGTTTACCAGGTGTGCAGACAGGTGTGTGCTATTTTTGGTAGTTCTTGTCTTAGATCAATCGACGATACTTAAAATGGTCCATTTGGACTTCATTGTCTCTAAGATAAATTCCCAAAAGATCTAGAATGAAATGAAAGAAAGTTCTAGACGAGCATTGCATTGTCCATGGTAAAAATTGAATAGTGTTAATCAATTTTTTGAAACCTTGAAACAGCGTCTGGGCTGAAATATGACTCACGGTACGGCTAACTCACTTTGTAATTGGAATATAGTTCACTAGGCTTTGTGGAGGGTCGGGACGACAGTAGAAGAAAGATTGAAACGATAAGAACGATATCTTGTGTCGAGTCCAAGAGTTGGATCTGAGACCAAAGACCGAGGTAATTGACGAGAGCACGCAGGGCTGTCGCTACATCACACTTGATATTTCCAATTCCATGCGCGCGGTCGTTCGGATTGCCTATTTTTATCCATAGATTTGTGTGTCGTGCATGAGTTAAAAATATTGTTTGATTTTAATTAAGACTCACGTCATTTTATCCCCCAGTTTAATAAGTTGGTTCTTGACCAACCTTTGATTAAAAGGTATAAGGTAAAGGTAATTGATTTTACTTCCATAATGCGGGGAGTGGTTGCCCAATTCTCGCGAGCCCCCATATACAGTCAATTCAAAAAGTGTTGTCGTCAACCAACTCAAGTCTACGCGACTGGACCGAAAGGAACTCTGGGTAGCAATCATTGAAGCCGAGTTGACTCCATAATTTTATCTGTCTAGTTAGGCCTTGTTTACAGCACGAACCTTCGTAGGCGAGCGGGAAGTGTTGAAGGAGACGTTTTTTAAATGCCTTCATACTTTCGAAATTGTGAACTGAATCATAACTACTTTGTTTTTCTTTCCCTAAACCGAAGACAAGCGTTTGATGGATTGTTTCTCGCCATTATTATCTTATTTCTAGCGGGAACAATTAATTCAGAACAAATATTTAACCGCTTCAGTGATTTTTACCCATATTCCTTTCGGTCCAGTCGCGTAGGCTTGAGCCCTCATATATAGCCCTCGTATATAACATGCAATATACACATCGCATGTAATAGTGACGTCATTTGTTGAATTGTAGCTAGACAGACGCATACGGATTAATGTTATTCTGAATTTCATCGGTTGTCATCGGTAGTCCGCCACTGATTATGGACGCTTGCGCGGTCCGCCGGTTACTGAACACGTTGGCCATGACTGTATTCAGTACAAAGTAAACTATTAAGCAAAATAATGACTAGTTCGAGCAGATTGCGTCGGTGGATGAAGTCAATTATAAGGAATAAGTAAATTGTATACTGTGAAAAATTATGGTAGATATTTTTAGATATAAGGTTCGGGCCACACAAGGCAGCAGTCGATCAAACACATGATTGACAGTCATTTTCTAAAGAATAGACCTATCCCGAATTCACTTAACTGACCACGAGACAATGGTTTGAAGTCGAGATTGAACTTGATGAATAAAAGAATCAAGTTCAATCTCGACTTCAAACCATTGTTTCGTGGTCAGTCAAGCGAATTCGGGATAGGTCTATTAGAAGAGTTTAATCAGCTTTGTCTTTCACGGCAATAATATAATGATTATCTTCTTTATATCCTCCTCAATAGTTTAATACATGAAATCACGTACAAATCTTTTTTCTGTTTTGCCTTAAGCAGAGAAAGTGACTCAGTCTTCGGCGTCAATACTCATTCCAATAAAAATAACCTGAGCCTTACATTATGTAAGGTGCTTCCAGATAATGAAATAACATACTCCATGCTAGCATATTGTAAATCGCTGTAATTGATGTCTATACTTAAACTGCCCACTAATCTTTGCATCCCGAGAAACAGATAATCATATCAGTGGTATATACAGATCACATGATACCAAATAGACAGGAACTTGAAGTGCGTGTGGTCAGATGGTGTCCATGGAATCGAAACTTCAACTTGCTTTGGTTAAAAAAACCTAACGTTCGATGTGAGGTTTTTACTTGCGGTTATGTTTTGCTCGCTTATAAATAAATGATCTTATCATTGTTATCATGACAAATCATTCCGTACCGACTTCACAAAAGTCGAAAGTTGACATATATATCATAAAGAAGGTAAGGCATAATAAATGTTATTAGACTACTGCTGTTTTTGATGAGATTTGATGATATTGGACGACATCATGTCTAGATCTTGTTGTTATTACACTAGTGTTTTGTAGTTTTTTTCTGAAATGAAAATTATGTTAATAAGTTCCGAGTGCGTTTATATTTGTATAATTTGCTTCTTTTTCTAATATGTTTTGCCATTCTCATCTTTCAATCTTTTCCTGGTTGGGCGTACCATTCTTCCTTCGATAAAAAAAACTTGTCAGTACTTGGCAGCCTATATTGCAAAAAACTTGAAGCACAGATTTAGAAGAAAACTAACCTTGCCTTTTGGCTTTTTGTGCTTTCAGCTTTATTGTCTGTTGGGCGTACTTGCAGAAATTAAAATGCGCGCCAAAGGATCTAGTTTCAGTTTATCCTTCTTGAATGTCTTTCTGTCTGTCTGTCTGTCTGTCTGTCTGTCTGTCTGTCCATCTGTCCGTCCGTCTGTCTGTCTGTCTGTTTGTCTGTTAATTAAAACGAAGGGATCTTGTTAGTTAACATGTCAGTGGCTTTACCAACTCGTAGCCAATAAGTTTCTTTTTGAATAAATATAAGAATATATAATGTTCTACAAATAAAATACTTTCCGTTTGCCATGATATATTTTACACCATGGTAAAGCCACAATAATAGCAAACGCTGTTCTATACACGTGTTTTTTTGGTTGTGCTAAATGACCTTGAGCACCATATGTTAGACTACATACGCCTATTTCAAAAAATGAACAAAAACGATAGAGACCTTCTTGCCTATCGGCGCCTTTGTTTCGAGAACCTCTTGAAACAGGTTTTAGCAGACGTTCCGACATCCTGTTTACGCGTAACAAGGACCTATGAGGTGAAACAGAAAATAAATGGTTTCCGAAGTGTTTGAAAACAGGGATGGAATACAGAAAGACCGACGACACATTCAATAACTGATCATGAAATTCTCATCCATTTCTCTTCTCTCCGGTGCTTTTAGGAGTATAGCTTGACTTGGAGTAACTTGATTAGAATTGAAGACCGAGTAAGTCGACATGTACAACTTCCCCGTACTCAAAACTAATATTAGTGACTACTAATTCATATACTTTATTAATTCAAGAATATTTCAATTTTATCAGATTATTGCATTCAAACCTATGCCTGTTTTCAAACTGCTTCAAACTATGTTTATAAAGATAATTAGTTTGTGGCAAAAGTTTGCAGATAATGCAGAAATGAGAAAGTAAGATAAAATAAAAACAAAATGACACTGCAAATGACGTTGCTTATTCTTATGTGATTTGGAATTGGATTTGGATGATTCGCCTCAAGGAAGAGGAAGAGTTCAAACAAGATTGACAACGGCCTCTGCGCAGTTGTAACGAATAATTTTGGGTCTGAAATTGTAACGAAATCCAAAGCTCCTCGCATCACTTCGCCCCCTGAAATCGGCTGCCCCACAATCCTGTGCCTCACGAGCCGTTACCAGTCTTTCTCGAGAAATGCATGAGAATGATCATGCGAATCCCTTTAACCCGTATAACTTTCAAGAATAGTTTCTCAGTAAAAGATGCAACAAATCCACTAGGAACATACGTCTTTGGAGACACATTCAAGATTCAATGATCCAATCTACTGAACTGATAGCCCATTAATAGAGTAGCCAATCAAAGCTCGCGATTGCTCATATGCAGTCGTTGTCTATATATTGAAATCCGGCTAGTGGTCTATCATCAATGCTGCATTCTGATTGGATGAGCTACTACTAAAGCTTACTAAGCTACAAAGTCATAGCTTACTAGTAGCGAAAAGTGTCGGCTTTGAAAACCAAAACATTTAATTTAACTTTAATTCAAAACTTGTTTGGATCTAAATGTTTGACTGACTAGTTGCATTTGAATAAAACAATTAGCTATCTCGCCCTCACGGCCTATGAGTCAATAGCGGGCTAGAGGAATAATCGCTAAATAATAATAATAATTAAAAAAATCTATATATGTCTAAAAATTTGATGAATTAAAATATATAAATAATATTTGATCAAGCGATTATTTAAAATATAGTTCAAAAGTTCAATATCTAAGAACCGAATCAATATATATATGATAAGCTAATTAAAAAAAGAAAAAAGAAATGTCTCAAGATTACGTTTGGAAATAGAAAAATTAGTCATGGCTTCTCTTAATGATAATGGAATCAGTCCATAATCTAGGTTTGCAGTAAAAAATGATCTAAATCAATTCTTATATATTTATATTTTGGCTGCTCTAATAAAAGCTTATCGCATGAACGTAAATTGCGCCTTGGAATTTATGGTCGCTGTAGCTCCTTAAGATAAAAGGGCACAGAGCCGTTGATTACCTTATACGTTGCTCATCAGGGAGCTAGTGTAAATCGGCACATAACATATAGGCATTATATAATCTATATTCCTTATGGTCCCCAAGCCTTTTTTTCGCTGGTTGCTCATTAATAGTTTTGGTTACCTCGGGGATATTTGCGCTGCTCACAAGTTTTTTGCGCGGACTACTCACATGAATATTCACAACTGAAAACTCATTTTGAAGAAGACGACCGAAGGTCCGTCGAAACGTCGCACAAAACGGAATTACCGCTACGGATATCCCTGAGGTTACCAGAACAACTCCTTATTTCTATTTCATAAAATAAATGCTCTATATTCATCGTCTTCTACATCCTGTGCCTCATATAAGCGTTACTATCACTAGCCTAGCTGCTCCCGAATACAGGACATACAGCAGACGCTTGATTAAATAACTAGGAAGTCAATGCAAAACTGCGTTACGTCTATCTATACGAGAAGTTACGAACGCACGAACCATAAAATCTTAGTAAAAATGTAATTAAAAGCACTTGAGAAATGTTCCTAATATAATATAAAAGATGTTTTAGAGATCTTATTAACATGCTTTTCAAGGTTCATGGTGCTATTAATGATAACATCACTGTTCCTTTTCGTCTTGAGTGAAAATTAACAGAGACATCTGCTGCGGTGACCAGCAAAGACTGGAGCGAAGTTTGTAATGAAAAAAACAAGAGTTCGGTTTTGTCGTTTTTAAACTTCAAATTAATTGCTAAACAACATTCAAGATTGAACGTCGCGAAGACAGGCAGCAATCGTCGATTGTCAGTTCTCCAAATTTTGAATATTGTCGAAAAAGACCTGCTAATGCGGCAGCTTGTCTAGAGTGCCCACACATATCTTGCTTCATTTTCACACCAATTTACACAAATAAACGGACAAAAAGTAATCTTTAATATCGTTTCAGCCATAATTTAGGGGAATCTCTGGCTAAAGAAGAATTAGTAACTTCGGGCCATCTGAAAAAATCGACGAACTCTGAGCTGACCAATCACAAAGCAGGGATTAAAATACACTAAATGCTCAGCCAATCGTCTTCATCGTCGAGCATTAAAGCTACGCGTTTGTTTTAATCATATTATCGCAGCCAAAATTCAATGATGGCCTGAAGTCTTATTTACCAAAGAACAATATTGGAAACCAAGTGTTGCAAGTAAAGATAATTTTGTCGGGTCTTAATTCATATGATAAGACCTTTTTTTGATCGCTTGACACTCGCTTTACACAAGAAGTGTCGCTCATAGCTTTTGGTCTAATCAGACCGCAAAATATACATTTCTTTGGCAATACCCCATTTTATTAAAGTTTAATTATCGGCTTCGCTAATTTGATCTTCCATTGAAAGGTAAGTTTGAATATAGAGTATATTTTCGTTGTCATCGAGTCTAAATAGAATATAGGAAATGGAGATGATTTGCAACATGGTGGAAGCGCTCTGGGGGCGTTCATTCTCACGTTGATCTATCTTGCAGCTTTCTTTTATTTTTTCTTCTATGATTTCAACTAGGTCTGCAGGAAGTGGCATTGAAAAAAGAAACTTTACGAAGACTCGATGCGAAGAAAAATTAAATAATTATATAAACAAAACCGCCGAAACGACAGGATTCAACAGGAGAGCGAGAACTGTGCAACATACTGTGTCCTCGTCGAATGGAGGCTGGTAAATGGAAATTAAGCATTTTCTGACATCCCTGAACTGGAAAACAAAATGATTTGCTCAAGTGTATTCTTTGGATTGTTTCTCTGGCGATGGATAGTTTTTTCAGGTAAGAAACAGATATATATRCTATAAACCTTTTCAGTTTTATTATGAATCCGACTTGAACTCTCCACTCACCTTTATTTCAAATCTCATTGAAAAAACACATTTATGATGCATTCTATTTCACCAAACCTTAATATATCAATTGCTACTGTGTGTCGGGATCTTATATATGCATATTTATCTTGGCGCAATTCATTAGTTAATAATAAATAGGCATTGTTACCCTCGACAAAGAATGAACGTTGAGCATTTCCTTATTCAACTGTTCATTCAACCACAGCCTTGTGTCAAATACCTCTTTATGCCAATAGCAAATGCATTAAAAACACTTCAAGTCCATTTACTCGTTTGAAAGTCATAAAGAAACGGGTAAATAAATTGGATAATGTCATAAAAAACTATATATCATTCTATTTATAGCCAGGGTAGTAGTATCTTGTATCCAAATCGCGGCTGTTTCCAGTGGCGGTATATACTAGATGAGAGGTCGTTACTAAGATGCAATTATCGCAAAAATCATGAAATTGATAGTGCCGACAATGAAAAAATTTGCACAAACGCAAAACAGGAACTTTTTACTTTACACATCAAATCTGATAAGAATATCAAGAAAAAACTTCGATTAAACCGGTTCAAACAGGTATTTTATTAGGAGAAAATGAAGAAAGAAGAAAATCTTTCGACGAGAGTCTTAAGACAACTATTCGATCTATAACCGGTTGGAACAGGTATTTCATTTAGAAAAAAGAAATAATGAAAAGAGTCGTGTATTTCGGTTAAGTAGATAATATAAATGATTAACAATCTATTTTTAACTTATCATTAGATGACGACCAAAAAGCCATCTTCTTTTTTCTCTCAAAGTTTTGTCTGTATGGCGGCGTTGTCTGATATCAATCTTCTAAAGGTTAAAGGTCCGACAGAGCAGAAAAAGGACAAGGCTGCTACTTTCGCAATCTTTTTCTTTATCTCTCATTCATGTTAAAAAAAAAAACGTTTAGTGTTTCATTCGTGTCTGTTGTACTTCGAACTTTTCACAAAATACTGCTAACCTCGAGCAATTCTACTTCGAGGTAAATTTTAGTCTTTTTGCTGATCAAAATGTCATCTCTCCCAACGTTTAGGGCGTTATATCTCAAATACGCACTTCTTAAATTTCCCCAAATTTTAGTATTTTGTTAATCAGCCCCAAAAGAGCCTGTTTATGAAATGTAAAGCTTATTAACGAACAAACGTTGAAAGTGGAACCCGTTTTCTGCCCTGTCTAAAAGTCCACTATAAAAATTATCTCAAAAGACTGGAAAAGTATTCAAAGGTTTTTACATTACATGTCATGTATCCATATTTAGTAAGTT
>NW_022261338.1:76741-92932 GCF_009602425.1 Actinia tenebrosa | reverse complement strand
TCTGCATGATCTTGGTGTCATGACCTATGTTTTCTACGTCATATATCAAGGTCATCTCTCTGCATGATCTTGGTGTCACGACCTATGACCTGTTTCGTACGTCATATCTCAGGGTCATCTTTCTCTATGGTCTTGGTTTTATGCCCTATGACTTCTTTCCTACGTAATTTCCTAGACATTTGATAAACGATAAACAATCTTCGCGTGCAATCTGTTTGGGCTATCGTAAATACCCATACAGATCAGCAACCGATATCGTACAGCGGATTACTTAACGATTTAAAGACGTAATTGATTCTCCATCGGCTTGAAACTACTCAAAACCTCTCCATTGGTCACCCTACTGTCTTAGTGGACATGCAAGCACACTGCTAAAAGCGTCTGGGTTATTTAGAAGACGTGAATATTACGCCGATTGGGATCTTGATCGAGTCAAATTTATATAGGCTTAGTTAACCAAAACCCACTAGACAGCTTGACAGCGACAGCAAGATCTTATCAATGTTCATAAGGACGGATATGAATAAAGTATACGTTGTCATAGTAACGGGGCCGAACTGCCACCTCTTGCTCCGTAACAAAAACACGGCATACTTTTGCTTCATTTTGAATAAGGCAAACTTCAATGAACACCAACATTCGAGGTTTAGTGCTAAATGTAAGCGGTCAATTGTGAGATGCAATTTGATTGGTCAAATTTGAGGTAATGGATTTTAATCTGTGCTGTGCTGTGAGAGTTTTGATTGGCTGGCGTGCTGTATGATTAGTATCCTATATTTGTTGCAAACAGCAGGCTTCCCCGCATAAAGACTCTTAAAATGAATGTGTCAATTTTTTCTAAAAAGCTCTTTTCTCGTTTCCAACCTGGAACTAACCAATACAAATCCTCATAATCGACAATGGAAATGATTTAATAGCAGGGACTAGTGTTTGGGAAGCGATTCTAGGAACTCTACCACGATAACTGCGGAGAGCTACACTGAGTAAAAGTAAGTCTTTATAATAATAATACATGACTGCCGTAATAGAATATTCTACATAACTATTCGTGAATAACAAACTATATAATTAGGTCAAGTGAATCCCAAAGTAATGCCTCAATAGGAGGTAACATAATTTTACTTTTGAACTATTTTCATGTCTCTTAAAAAATACGTTTTACGCAGTGACCTCATGGAGGCTCTGCAGGAAATTCATAAGCAATTTTACAAGAATGCTATTTAATATTGTAAGCACACTTGATCTTCCTGTCTGAAAAACCAATCGTCAGACATGTGAAGAAAATAATCATAACTATGTTATTAATTGGCTAGAATATAGGGGCTAAAAAATTTTTTTTTGTGTAAGCTCCAAATAATCGAAGATATCTGATGGATTTGTCAAAATTTATTAAAGATGACATGACATAATTTTTCACTGGGGCTTTAGCCTTGAAGATAGAGGAAAGGTTAATTCAAAAGAGTGATGGAAATAGAGATGGAAATCTTAAAAGGAAATACTACGTATTATTTATAAATTCATATCTTGAATAGTTATCAATGCCATTGTGGAAATGATAGCACACAAAAAGCTATTTGTTACTCGGTAATATTTATGTATCAAGACTTCCAAAAATGTTGCATATTCTTAACCTGCTTGACGTTTTTCATACGAAGTCAAACTGTTGTTTAGTTGGAGAGTACCGCGTTTGGTCAGCCATTTTTTGTCGATTTGATCTGTACTATACTGAAGTAAGTTGATATCGATCGATCCATTCTATGTTCAGTGGGATGCTCAATCTGTAGGTCGATTTTTTAGTCCTTACGTCAATTTGTTCGGAATTTGTAGTAAGGAAGTGAAATTGGTTTATCGGTTGATCACAGGTTCGTCGATAATGCTTCGGCCAGTATATAATTTGGTTCGGATATTCTTCATTCAGTTTGTGGTTGGTTTGGAGAAGAATGCGTTGACTACTTTCGCACGGTTTGTCGGCCATTCTTCGCAAATCGGTCGTTTCTCGGATTTCTTAATTAGATGATCGTTAAATTGAGAATGACATATTTCTTTTTGAATTACTGTTTGGGTAACAACTTTTCTATGCCTAAAAGAGAGGGTAAGAAATGCGGTCGTCATGTTGGATGTCAAAGAAAGGCTTTTCCTCATACAGCGTAGCTGGTGTGACGTCGCATGCTAAGCACAGAAAAAGGTAAGGGCCGGGGTAAGGGCACGGAGGGAATGAAAATTTCTTCTCAAAAAAATTGGAAAAATGAAAAAATTGGAGCTCCACTCTGAAATAAAGCAAACAAAAGAAACCTGTGGGCTGATCAAAGTCACAGATTGAGTTGATCATGAAATTTAGCATGTTTTGTTTGGAGCAAGGAAGACCTGAGAAGCAGGACAATACTCTGAATATCTATACTTTACTGACCTGCATTGAATGCATTTAATAAGTGTGAGGTTGAAAAAATATTAATTAAGAATTACATGTAAGAAACTTATTACACTGATTGCAAAATCACTCAATTATCCCTCGCGGTGAAATTTCCTCGTAAATATTGGGTGATGAAGGCTTTTCATTAAAGCTTTAAAACCGACAAAGGCCAAGGAGGAAAATTAATGTCTTCGCGTATCAATATAATGATTAAAAATATCTATGACTATCTAAAGTTAAAGCCCATACATCGTAGACAAGCGTGGGACGTAGTTACAAAATAATATTATAGACATCTCGTCGTTCAATCATCCCTAGAGAAAGACTTCTACTTTCATTGTCTTATACAAGGTTTTTCGAATCATGTTATAAAACACGGTAATGTACTGAATGCGTTAAAGTGCAAATGAACCCTTCGACAATACTTTCAGTACTGATTCTACATAAAGTAAATAGTTGAATGGTAAAATATTTCTTGATCTAAGTGATGCGTCTCTAAGTTATGAAGGTTTATTCTTCCAATATGCTAATAAGTGTGACGTCTATGAAGGCTTAAGCAAATATACAAAATTGAACTGGTTCATAGAAACAGTATTTAAAAAGCATCATTATTTTACTCATGGTTTACATGAAAGCTATTTTCAATTCGTATTTTCAAAATGGCCAGCATTTAGTATTACTAGTTACAACAAAAACACTCAAACACCTTACCTGACGTCACCATCATTAACATATTGGAAGTATAAACCTTCATAACTTAGAGACGCATCAGTCAAATCAAGAAATATTTTTCCAATCAACTATTTACTTTATGCAGAACTAGTACTGAGAGTATTGTCAAAGGGTTAATTTGCACTTAAATAATAAAGCCATATTTAAAGGCTAGTTTTCACGTCGTAACATTTCAGTGCCGTCTTCTTCAAGAACTGATTTTTTTGTTGCTTTTCTTGTTATCGCTTTTTACATGGTTTATATTAACCCTTTTCATATTCTAATTATACATTATTGTGAGTTTTTGGGGGAGGGGGGAGGGGGCTACCGGATGATAAGGAGATGCTACAAATGCATCCTTATGGTTGGTATGTAAAGATGTATAAGAAACCACCAGATTGTTTTTGTTTTTGTCGTTTTTTATGTTATATCCACATTCTCTTTTTCCTCAGTATTTTCTGCCTACCTTAGTTAGTGATTTTATCGTGACAATTCCATTTCCGTGAAAATGTTTTGTCAATTTAAGTGAAAATCATAATCGACACCTTTCAAAAATGAGGATCTTTATACATTCAATTGAAAAATCGTTGTCGGGTTCAGAAACATTGAACATAAAAGCTGAGACTGAAATGGCACATGGGAAGTACGTTAATTAGATGTATGCTGCGACCGGCGACCCGTGGCATCATCCACTGTTTTTAATACGCGTTTGGCATTCTAAACCGACTGCATTGATGGCGCAAATGAATAAATTATAATATAATTATGTCATTTTCCATGTGCCATTTCGGTCTCAGCTTTTACGTTCTATATTTCTGAACCCGACAAAGATTCTTCAATTGAGTGTATACAAAACAACCCCTGTAAGTTATGACCACGACACATTGAAAGATTAAATCTTAGCTTTTCTAGCGATCTGTCTTAATCATATATCATCGTCTTAGCGAATGATCATTTTTCTTATCATTTTATTTTCTCATTGTGCAATGAATTACTTCATAACCCAGGTCTGTTTACAAATCGTTATCCAAATCAAATCATACTACGACTACAACTGAAGAAACTGACATACTGGCTGTCATAGTGCGCGCTAATTGGTCCGGCAGTGACCAGTACGGATTTATTAAAATGAGTAGTTCTGGCACAAGCTCCCAAGCAAAGGATTTTCTTATGATACGATCCATACGCAAAACCGGCTTAACTGTAAGAGAAAGAAAGAAAAAAAGAAAGAAAGAAAAAAAGGTTATCTTAATGTGGTTTACTTTCTAATTGGAAGTTGTTGACGTCGAATCATGTGTGTATAGGAGATGATGTAAACGAATTTGAGTTGGTCTATGTTGGCATAAGATATCAATAAGACAAACACACTGAAACGTTGGTGTCAGAAATAACGATCAGTTTCAAAAAGATAGTGATGTTCTAACGAGGTACGGATGTAAGTTATTGAGTGAAATAGATGAATGTAAATAACGAGGTACAGATTTGAGATAAATAAGAAAGAAAGTAGACGTGCAAGCTGGATAGCCCGATCCAAGCTTCCAATACCAAAAACTTCAACTGTTCAATAACTTGCAAATTTGCGGTGAGTATTTAACAAACCACACGCAAATCGTTTTCTCATAAGCATATAATCAAATATTATATATAATCATGATTTTGCATTATTGTGATAATCTTTTTTGATGATACAAAGTCACGATTATACACAATATTTGTTGATACGCTTGTGCGAATGAAGATCACGTATGGTTATAATAAACACGTTTCAAAATTATCTTGGATGTAACAAGTTTGGACAAAAAGAGTTGAAAAGGTTTTGGTCATTTCATTAAAAAATATAATTTTTACCCTAGAATTATTATCTAAATAAGCTTGCCCCCTCTGTACAGCCCTCCCCCCTCCCTCGACCCCAGCACAAGGCTGGTTCCAGCACGGCTTTCTCTAGACAGAACAAACATTGTCGCTGTGAGGGTTTCGTCGTAAGGCGACTTAAATGTGTTTGACATCAAGATATCCGTAGGAACGCCAAACTTCTCAACAGTTTTTTTCTAAGATTGAAGGCTAACGCTATTTTCAGTAAGTGATATATTTTTGTACCATATTATAAATCGATTGGTTGAGTCACGTGACTACATGTTAGTACTGCTAAAATGCAAATGAATACCAAACAAATAGACAATAATCTTTTTTTGGTGGAATTTGTGCCTATATGGAAAGGTATATACTAGCGCAACGCCCTTGAAGGACTTTGTTGTAAAACAACAACTAAAATGCATGGTTTGCACATATTATACGCTCCTCGAACCGCAGATATCAAGAAGCTAACTTTTATAGATACAAGCAACAAAAGAAAAGGCCGTCCAATAAAAACATTAATAAGAACAATCTACCAAAGATTTCAGGAATATCAACCATCACAGATTCTCAAAGAATGCTTTAGACGCAACCATAATAGCTTGGCTTCAAAGTAGTTGAACTTACTCGAGTAAAGTGAGAGCTGAATGTTTCTCTAAGAGAAATGAGCAATACATTGATTGATTGATTGAGTGTAATGCATGTAGTTTCAAAATATGATATAAACATGCACTGTGCATATAAACCAGTGGTGGCGTAACGAGAGGGTGGCAAAGTTTTACTAAACTTGTGGATATGGCGGTTAACCCTAAACATGAAACGCGTACGCGTGTGAATAGCGGGAAAATATGGTACACTGCCTTCCTGTGACTGAGACCTAACTACACAATAAAAACTAATGTCAGGTAACCAGATTGACACAGAGTAATTTTCATGTAGACCCTTTCTAGATCAAATTAGAAATATCTACGCCCCCGGTGCATGGTGACCGCGATAGGCCGCCATTGTCCTCTCGCAGTCATCAAAGTAGCCTGGGAAACGTCGCGTGACTGGACCCTAAGAACGGCTGCAAAGGAGGCTACTATCCAAGCTAATCACGATAATTTTACACAGAGAGATGAGACTCACGCACGATCAATCTAATGAAAACTATCGATAAGGATTAGCGCTCTCTGGATATAATGATCCAAACAATGATCTCTCATAAAAACACTGCACGCAAAACACGGTTAAAGTTACATTTTGGCCGCGCGCATGCTTCCTTCATGTTTCCCATAGTTTATTTATTTGCAAAACATTGCCACGCACGACAAACTTTGCTTCCGAGAAACAAGACATATTTCTGCAGTACGACAGAAACCTTTTTGTGTTTCCGCGCCGAACGGAAACGATTTTTACCTTCGTTTCCCAATGTTTCCTAACAGACACCTTTGAAGACAATTAAGAACATGTTCTCGTTTCGCCAGAGGCTTAAGATGACAGCTTGGCGCCCACTTTTTTCCGTAATACTTAGAACCTGAACTTCAACTTGAAAATTTTCTTTAATCACCAGATCTGTGATGATTTTACCAATCAATCTAGTGAATTCATTAAGCAGCTGTTTTCATAAGACGTAAAACAAACTTAGAAACTATAAGTAATCTTCAATAATAATTTCTCTATCTAGTCAATGATCGTTCGATTCAATGAGGTTTCTGTACTTGAAGATTATGCTTTGACCTATTTCTATTGGATGGTTTTCAACCATTCCCAAGAGAATTAAATAACAAGACACGGTGGCCATGTTGGAGGATATAACAAAAGGAGGATATAAACAATTCTTTTGTTAAAATCCTCCAAAATCAATAGACAAAACAGAGACAAACTCTAGACGGAATCCATTCACAAAATACAGATTCACCTAAAAAGAGTCTAGGGCCTGGGGATTCTATACACTTTTGACTGTTTGGACTCTCTAAAATCAACCATCTTCTGCTGAAAAATGTTGAAAGGTGGAAAATAGACCATTAAGATTACGAAGAGTTTTGTTGTCTTTCTCCGTCTTTATTCTGGCATTTCATAAAAATGAAGAAACAGGTCTAAGTTATCATCAAAATTATCGTTTACCGGCGATGAGGACTGAAAGAAACCGTGAAGGCCTAAATGTGATTGGTTGATAAGAACGTAGTCATGGAAACGGTGATATCTTCACATGTAACGGATATGATATCTTCACTGAGTAGAATGTACGAGATTTTAGACACCTGATAAACATGGTAACGATATTTTCACATGTGAAAATATCAGTTTTTCGAAAAGGAGAAATATAAGTACTTTATAGATAATTATATGATAAAAACAGAATATTACATGAGCGCTTGGAGATACGAAATTTATCTTCTCGTGCTGAAAATCTCTCACTCGTTCGCTGCGCTCACTTGTGAGAGATCTTTTCAACACTCGAAGATAAATTTCGTATCTCCGCGCGCCCATGTAATATCCTCTATATATATAAAACCGAAAACTTCTTGAAATTGGATAACGAAAAAATAGTGTACTATGATTTGATTGGTCGAACGGGACTTGACCAATCAAACCATGATTACCTCACTACAAGTATGTAAAGTCCAAAATATCTCCATCAACCACTACGCATGTCTCTAACTGAGATAAAAGCTTTCTAATCAAGTAGAACCATCTATTGACTGATTACTGATGTATACGAACACTTAGTACCATACATAGTATCCATCATGTTCACCGCAAATACTCACGTGAAATATATTTCTGTACCTCAATGCTGTAGTCTCTCCTCGGCTTTCCCCCTGACAATGATCATATATGAAGACCTGTGGGCTTAAAAGAAGATGAACAAACATTTATTATTTCTAAATGTTGTAGTGAGTGATTATCTTAATATTTAGTTGACTCAACTAGACTGCTCAATTGCTTACACTTTTATGCAATCTTATGCGTCCACTGTTTTTTAAAGTCGAAAAGGACACTTTGCTTCGATAGATAAATTGGATTGTATGAAATTATGTGACGCCATGACCGCCTTGTTTGTCAAGTAACAAACTGTGTAACCTTGTTTTTTTATTTTACATCATCCAACTTAGCAATAATGCTTTTTTGGCCTTTTTTCTATCCTCGTGGAAAGAGCTTTAAGCCGCAAGTAGGTCATTGATCATGGAGTTTTGTCATTAGCGATGACACGCTGATGCATCCATAAAGAGCCTCGTCAAACGTCATTCTTATGATGCTATTTTGCATTAGTTTGCAGCATTAGTTTGCTGCCAAGACTGATGAACATCTTTCCCCCGTTTTATATCAAGTTATACATTAAATAGCTCTAAACATCTATTTCTTTTGTTTTCAATTGTTTCATTGGTGCTTTTTTCTACTAATTAGCTTAGTACTATTTCACGGATGTATGATTTGCAAAAATATTGTGACAAGATTTTTGCGCAAATTAAAGCCGGCCTGATAGCTTCACAAAGGAGAAGTAATAATAATAATAAAAAAACAATTTAGTGGACTCTCTCGAGGGTAATGCTGTACAATTTCAAACCTTGTAACTTTGCTTGAGCAATGTTTGAGAAGTTGAGAAGTTGAGAAGGATAATGAATGGAAATCAAATAAAGAATCTTCAATATTCCGAAGCGCGTAAAAAAGGAAAACCTTTTATTCTGCGAGCAAGGATGCCCCATAAACAAAGGAATTATTCTCAAGGGAATAACGCGTGGTCTAAAAACGGAATGCTCTAAGCAAATCAGTTAAAAACTCCATGACTGATTCGATTTCTACACATTTTGATGTCTGGTTTACGCGTTTTGGTTAAAAATGAGAGTTTTATTCGAATTTAATTTTAATAAAAAGGTTCGGTATTTTTTAGGGCGTAGGCTGTATTTGTTTTATTTTCTGAGTTAGTCATATTCATCTATTTGATACTATTTATGTATTTAGCCACAAAACATTGTTTATACACGACTTTCAAAAATGGCCGCCAAATTCGGTTGGGACAAGGGACAATTGAATGGAAGCGGGGTAAGCAAGGCCTCATTAGTAAACAGAGTCTACCCAATACGATATTTTGTGTCAAAGACATTCACCCTTACTTCAATAGACTCTTAAAAGAACTCGAATTGGTGAAATGAATGACTTTGACACAAAATATTGTACTAAGTAGACTTTGTTTACTAATGAGGCCTTTCTGACCTTGCTTTCATTCAACTGTCCCTAGTCCCAACCGAGTTTGGCGGCCATTTTTGAAAGTCGTGTATAATGCGTTTATACTTGGGGCACTTTTTTGTGTGAGTGACGAATGCGTATTTTTAGCAACAGATCAGGTGATTTTTTGATAAGATAATAAGAAATTGATTGAGAAGAGATATATTTTTGTAAGATTAAAGATATGCGTAGGACGCAAAAAAAAAACAACAACATTAAATGAAAGTTTTGAAAATAATCGGTACATTTCCTCAGCTTTTTCTACATTTAATCATTAAACGACCATGATGAACCGAAATGGCACTCAAACGATGATAACGAACTGACACATACAACAATTTTCCTATAAGTTCTAATAACTACGTTGACGTTTTTCGTCAAACATTGGCAAAAGATTAATTTATCTCAGCTATAATTTAGCTTATTTATGTGTTAAAGCCGATTAAATTCACACTAATTGTATTTTTTGCATTTTTTAAATGAAACGGTGACATCATGAGTCACGCAAGATGATGACCTCATCGCAATATTATAAAAAAGAAAGAAAGAAAGAAAGAAAGAAAGAACATAACAAACAAAGAAATATAAAGACACGTAAACAAACAAACAAAAGCACTAAGGTACTCTTCAAAAGTCCACTAGAAACAAACAAACAAACAAACAAACAAACAAACAAACAAACAAAGAAAAAGACAGCAAAGTAAGAATAAAGTAGAAAAAGAGAGGAAGTAAGGAAAGAAAGGGGTAGGGAGACATCTAGAATAAACAAAAGAACGAACTAGAACATTTGTCAGAATAAATTAAGTGAGGAAGAATTCAATCTACAGAAATAAAGTAAAAGATATAAGAATGCTACATAGAATGGGCAACACTGGTGGGGGAAAAGAGCTGTAGAAGCGATTTGAACTGAGAAGCTAAACAAAGAAACCGAACGACAGAAAAAAAACAGGGGACATTCTCCCTAAATCAAGCTCTTTAATCGAAGTATCTATTAATTATTCATATTCACATGTGTAATTATTATTATTATTATTATTATTATTATTATTATTATTATTATTATTATTATTAGATAATCATTAATTTTTGATGTGCTGAGATTTGTGAGGGATGCGTCTTGCCAAGCAATGCGACAAACTCATTCATATGCAATGACTCTTTCTTCCATAAATTAGACTTTGTGCTGAATTTATTACTCTGTAATTCACTTAATACACCCACCTGTAAATAGCAAGAGGGAAGTGGCAAGAGGATTAATGTTGTGGGGAAAATCGTGTTCGTAAACTGAAAAGTGTACGCTTTCGGGGACCAAAAAATGGTCAAACCGCCGACTCCAAACGCCATTTATATTTGATGGGTTTTGAGTTAATTGCAAGGACTTTAGCATAGAATGTAGTGATATAATCTATTAGATTGACCACATAATAGAAGTACTGACATCGATTTGCCACTGCAGTTGTAATTGGTTCCTATGCCACTAGATCTTTCTCTAAGGCAAAATACAATCAACCTTGTTGATAATGACTCTGGGGACGCATGCGATTCGTCAGCCATCTTTCTTAAATCCAACATCACTCTACGTTTAAGAAAGGTAAGATTTGTAATAGCTTCAAATAAGTTACATTTATTATTCCATATCTCCCACGTATAGCAACTAACCGAGCGAATTCAGCGCTTAAATTGCCGGAAAACCAACTTCGCAAATCAAATCTCGGATATTTGAATGTGGTTGAAAGCAAGAATCGGAGGAATCGAATGCTTGATGGTCGAAATCATTAGCACCGTCCTCAGCTCCATAGCGCTGAAAAGAATAAATTATTCAACGTACAAACCTTGAATGGTTAAAAACAAACCGTTGATTTCTGCAAGGTTGGATTTTGCTTCTGGTATATAAAACATTTGTTGGACTCAAAAGTTGAAAAATTTGAACTTACAAATTACAACAGCTTTTCATTCATAAACTTTTAATTTTTGACTCTGCTTTTGAACTGATAACAGAAATATTTTAAGCAATGATTTCATTGAATATTTCAGTCGTTATATATGCTGGAAGTAGACTATTTTCTTTGTATCCCTCTGCGGTAGAGCTTTCAAAAAATGTTAATATCCCTTTCTGTTCGCTTGGCTGTTTGTAATCGATAGCGATCAACATGGCAAGCGACGACGGCTTACCATTCTTGATAACAATCTTTTTCTTGTACTAAGCCGATATAGCTGATTAAATAACGAACTGAGTGAGTCCCAAATGTATTCATGCTTTGAGTCAAGTATTTAATTTAAAGAACCACGACCTGCAGACTGAAGACAACGAAGTAGGAAGGTATTTTTTGTCTAATTCAATAACACCACGACACTTTTGAGTGCACAAGTAATGTCTCCTTGAGTGAAAAACAATGTTAGAACAACTTCACAAAAATTGCTATAATTTTCCAACGGGATCATCAAGAAACTATGCCTTAAAACGAGAATGGAAATTATTTTAACAATTCTATAAATTATTTTGAATTAATGTCTGTTATACTTTTCTCATTAAATTTTCAACTGAGATGGCATATGCACTACAGAGCGAAAACGAAATCGTAACTTTTTTTTATGTAATTCACTCATTCTTGAGGACTTTCTTTATTTATCTTTCGCTGTCTCTTCTTAATTTCTTCTTTTAAGCATGTTTAGCTTATTCAAGAGCATGTTACTTAATTTCTTCACTTTTTAAAAATAGCCATTAATGCCGGACTTTGCGTCTTTGCTTGTGTTTAGCTATATTTTAGAGGGGAGGGGAGGGGCGGTATTTTTAGTCATGTTGTTGGTGACCATAGGTATATTAGTTCTAATCGTGCCCAAGCTTAACTGCAATACTTGACCTTGTATTTCAATACCATACTTTTTGCTCATACAGGGTGCGAAAATAGTAATATATTATTGGTATAATATAAGTCCTGACAGAACCAACGTTTTCTAGGCCTTCATTGAACAAATAACTTAGAGAGAAACCCTGCGGGGTACATAGTAAATAAGTGTGAGTCTTTTCGCCTTGTCACTATATTGCAAATATTTCATATAAACATGACTAAATCATTGGTTGAATTTCCTTTTAACAGGAATAGACCTATCCCGAATTCGCTTGACTGGCCACGAAACAATGGTTTGAAGTCGAGACTGGACTTGATTCTTTTATTGATCAAGTTCAACCTCGACTTCAGACCATTGTTTCGTGGCCAGTCAAGCGAATTCGGGATAGGTCTATTGAAGTAAAAAAAAAGGGTGCAAAAAGGCTTTAGACAAGGTTCATAGATCATTTTAGAATCCGAAAGATAAAGTTTTAATCAAAAAATACTCATGATGCATGCATACATATTAAGTCTAACTCGGCTTGGTTACCGTTTCTCTGGTACATTTGACGCGGTACGGCTGGCTTTCGTGTTGATATTCAAAACTGACATCGTGGTTAAGACATTCTCACCTCCTGCACGTAGCACAATGACAAGAAAGAAACCATAGAAAAAAAAAAAAAAAAAAAAAACGAACTACGGCACGCATGTATAGGGATCACGTAGAAAAAATTATATAAATACATAAAAATCAAATTGTCAAATTGTAATGTTGCTCAAAATTTTTTTAACTTCTTCGGTCAAAAAAGGAAAAAAATCTAATCAAAAACAAGCTAGCAAGGGTATCTTATAAATTTTAATATTTTTTTGACATATTATTTAATATATGATCAAGAGCTAGAATTTTTGTCTAATATATGTTTAGCTATATACAAAAAACATGTCTCTTTCACCGAACATGAATATACGTATATCAAGATAAATATATTAAAAATCGATGCAGAATTTTCCGCTGACTTTTTTGACTTATTATTAAAAGAAAAAAGAAAAAGAAAAAAAAGAAGAGTCAGAATCTTTGCATTTTATTTATTTATTTTTTTGCAAAATTATGTCTTTTATTAAAAATCTATGCAGATTATGTGATAGCTTCGCGGATATTTTCCTTTTTGATTTTCAGATAATCTTGTTAGTATATAAAAAAAGAGAAGAGAAGAGAAGAGAAGAGAAGAGAAAAGAAAAACATAGTAACGAAGTAAAAATTGGTTGAAGTTTTTGCAAATATATATATGGCTATATATATATATAATATAAACCACATTTGTGTTAGGTGATCTCTTGGCGGTACGAACGTCTATTCACGTGCTCAAGAGGAAGGTCGATGAAATATTTATCAGCGTTGATCGACCGATGCATAGATTGACAGCCGAAAAGACCTAAAATATTAATACGTCGTCTTCTAAAATAAATGCCAAGAATACAAATTGGCCTGATTTTTTTTTAATTACCCATACCTATTTTTGCATGTCAAAGAGATAACTAGATAAAATTTACTGTGAGCTTCGTCGGTGATTCTGATGAAACAGTAATGATAAAAAGGTAAATTATACACCGTGAAAAGATGAAAAAACTTACTGACGTTTCGGACGCTAGTCCTTCCTCGGAGTAAAAGATTTTTGTATGCATTATTTTTGAATGTACTTTATCGGCCGTTCACGTTTATTGCGTGCCGTTACTTTTATTTCAGCAATTGAAAATCCGTATTTCCCCCCCAAACTTTGAACTTGTTTACAAAACACAGTTCTCTTAGGGCGTTTTAAATTTCCTTTTGTCTCTTTTCCAATTCAAATTACTCCGCTTCATTCTTGTGATGTATACTTTCCACATTTATGAAAAATTTACGGTTAGCTAAAGAGTATTTTTACAGTTGGGATAAAATGATTGCATTGAAATCTTAATTGGTCCATAGATCAGTCCGTAAAACTGAAATTCAAGCATCAAAACAATATTTCTAATTTCTCATAGAACTTGACTTCATGTAGTTGAATAAACACATCAAAGTACGTGAAAAGTAAGCAGCAAATCGATCATTGAGTACTAGATAGCTAATCTTATTCTATAGAAAAAAGATAATAATCCCTTCTATATCATTTAGAAGTGTTTCTTAATCATTTCATTTAGTTCATCTTGAAATGCAAAACCCTTTAAATTTGTTTTATTTGTGTTTGGAGCCAGTGGGGGTACAAGAATATGCGTCATCCCTAGATAAGCCTGAAAATGGATTTTTCTTGATTTGATCATGAGTGATTTGTATTTATCATGATCATTCCCAGGTTTTGTCAAGATGTCTAGGATCCTTTATTCTGGTTGTTATCTGGCTTTTATTGCCGTCGGTACGTTTCTCTCCATTCAAGGTGAGTAGTTATTTCATTATATTTTGGTTATTCTGGCTTTTAAGGTTGTATAGAATATGTCTGTGTTATGAGAAGTTGTCATGAGAAAAACGTTTCTTTTTGCCCCCTTCTCCTATTTCGCCTTCTAGTTTTCCTTTTCATTTCATGCTTAATTATGACCAAATATGCAAAGTTATCAATTGCATAATTTGGAACCGTATAAACGAATAAGCAATTCGTCTCCTTAAAAAAGAGAGAAAGAAAGGGAAAAAATACAAAAATTGAATGATAAAAAGAAAGCTGCAGCGTGTGTCATCACTGTTCTCCAAACACGACCATAAGAAGCAAACTAGTTAGAGTGGGTTTTTATCGGTTTCATTATCATAAGGTAAACCAAGATCCTTTTTGCTCGGCATTTGGAGAAAAAGATTTGGAATTGTATAATATTTTGTGGCTAGACAAAGTGCGATGGAAATCTTAGTGCATTAGAGGTACAATGAAAAAATAAACACTCGTTAAAGGTCTTTCATCCTACATAAAGCGACCTTTTAAACGAAAATTAAACTTCAAAACGTTTGATGATAAATGGCATTATCGTACAAAAGTGGTTTATTCTTAAATAATATGACGCTGTTGAAGTTGCGCGTTTTACTTAGCATTCATTTAATGGCGACTTTTTTAGCAGACCTTTTGTTTTTAGTGCAATTATTCCAATTTCTTTATCTACGTTGATAAGATAAACCTAAATTTAGTCGATTTTATGTTTGGTGGAAAGGATCCTATCGCGTAAAGCGGTAAACATAATAACGTCTACGGGCTTGGCTTGCGTCACACCGGCACAGGCGTAAATTATAATAGTAATAATAAAACAGTTGAAGGAAATTGATTGATAGCTTTATAATTGTCTATAAGGAAAGTTCGTTTGGAGGCGTACGTCAACAGCATGCATAATTGTAATGTAGGAGCCAGATTTGATCTAGAGTAGTAAGTACAACTCTAGAAAATCAGCCCAAAAATATCATTGTGATTATTCTCATCTTTATCAAACTAGAAGGATCATTTCGTGTACGTATGTGTGGCAGTTTTGGAGGGGACTTCGTCATAGCCAATACGAACAACATCATGGACATCAAAATCAACGTAGGAATTGGCGCTGTTTGTTAAATTAACACAGAAAATATAGTCGTAATCAATATCTTTTGACCCGTGATATATCTAGCCTTCTTGAGATCCGGCGCCATTTTGAAAATCAGCACTTGTCTTGATGATGCACCCTATCTCCTGGCATTATAAATGAAATGGTGGTCAACATGGTCATCAATCATGAGCATCACATAGTCTTGACATTATCTAACTATCTATACGATTTAAATTTAATTTTAATCTTTCATTCTAAACACAGCAGGGTATCGAGTACCAGACTTGAATTACGGCTATATAGTAATTATCCACAATTATTGATATGAAAATTGACAAGCTCACTTTGATAAATCAAGACAGAAAATCTTTCAAATTTTATAATCAAAATGTTAAACTTTTAACGAACAGCAATAATCTTGTTAGATTCAGTGTAGCAGCTCTCTCATATATCAAATTGAGCTTATCCTCGCAGTATATCAAGTAACTTATGCAGCTGCGAATTTGAAGACTCTGAGTCTTGAGCAGGATTTGAAATCGTGCCCTTATATAAGCATCAACAACAACAACGACAACAACGACAACAACGACAACAACGACAACAACGACAACAACGACAACAACGACAACAACGACAACAACGACAACAACG